>VDFB02061552.1:0-18967 GCA_007258455.2 Sequoia sempervirens
TATTAACTACTTAATTAATCCATCTTAATTGGTTTGGTTTTTGTCCCACATTCATCCCTCTTGCCTCTTCTCTCATTCAAATCTTCTATAAATGGAGAGGTTATCCTTCATTCAATCATCCACAAGCTACAACTTCATGCAAAGTTACTGTCTTCACATTGAGAGCTAATTTTATCCATTATCATAGCATTGCATCTTCATCATTGGGTTATCAAGGATTGGGAAAGAGGTTCTTTCCACAGAAGCACCAATCAAGTATGAGATAGGTTTTACTCCATGTTTTATATGCTTTAGTTATCTTGTCATTTTTTTGCATTTTGAAGCATGATGTATTATTTCATAGGGATGTTGAAGTTTTGTTTTGTTTTAAAACACTAATCATGCTAATATATTGTTTAGAGTTTTAGCCATTTGCAGATTTTCACATCCACATTTACAACATTGTTGAACACAACAATGATGAAGTATGGTACTTGGACAGTGGGTGCAACAACCACATGAGTGGTAATAAGAAATTTTTTTCCTCTATAGACAACAATATGAAAACTGATATTAAAATTAGAAATGATGAGAAGGTTCTCGTCATGGGAAAAGGTGTAGTCAACATCCAAACCAAGAATGGTGAGAAGCAGCAAATCGAAGATGTTTATTATGCCCCCAACATGAAGTGTGATCTATTGAGCATTGGACAAATGATCCAAAATGGATACAAAATCTTGATGGAGAATGGAGAATGCAAGATATTTGATAGAGGAGGTAGCAAGAAAGTGATGGTTGCAGTGCAAATGATGAGAAACAGATTGTTTCCTCTCATGATACACATAGTGTCTGCAATAGGCACAGTAGACAAACAACATCAACATTGTTTTCCAACACTGACAACAATCAGACAACAATTAGCAGTCTCATAGTAGTTAGTAGTGAAACATTAGTCTGCATTTAAGGCAGTCATCAAAGACCCATCCAAACTATGACATTTAAGGTATGGGGACTTAAGCTTCTCTAGTTTAAGTTTATTGTCTAGGAAAGGAATGGTTAGGGGTTTACCATCCATTGTAGAACCCGATGGCAAGTGTGAGGCTTGCATTTTAGGAAAACATCATAGGTAACCATTTCAATCATGGTATTCTAGAATAGAAAAAGAACCTCTTGAGTTAGTGCACTTAGATTTATGTGGACCCATGAAAACCCCACTTTAGCTGGAAATACATATTTCATGACTTTTATAGATGACTATAGTAGAAAAATATGGGTCTATTTCTTGAAAAATAAATCAGAAGCCTTTGAGAATTTTAAATGGTTTAAGGAAACAATTGAGAAGGAGAGTGGTCACTATATCAAATCCCTAGAATAGATAGAGGGGGAGAGTGCATCTCCAATGAATTTCTAATTTTTTGTAGAAATGAGGGAAGTTAAAAACAATTTACAACAAGGTATACCCCACAGCAAAATGGAGTGGTGGAAAGGAAGAATAGGACCATTCAAGATATGACAACAAGTATGCTAAAGGAAAAAGGGCTGTCACACATAGTTTAGGGAGAATTTATAGCAATAACAGTCTATATATTGAATAGGTTCCCCTCAAAGGCTGTGCGTGATAGGATTCCACAAGAGGCATGGAAAAACAACAAATGGAGTGTTGAGCACTTAAGGATATTTGGGCATGTTGCATATGCACTCATGCCAAAAGAGAAGAGGCAGAAATTTGATGATAAAGGAGAAAAATGCATCTTCATAGGATATAGTGAAGAGTCAATAGCCTATAAATTGTACAATCCTATCAACAAGAATGTTGTAATTAGTAGGGATGTTATATTTATTGAGAATGAAGCATGGGATGGAATGGTGGATGACAAAATGTGTATTTCAATTACAATACCCATTGATGATGAAGAAGTTGCAGATGACAACAACATAGAGGGATCTCAAGAGAGTAGTAGCTCAGGGAGAAACTACTGTAGAGCATTAGAAAATAATAGCTTCGATGATCTACAACAAAATAGTAATTTTGTAGGTGTTCAATAAATCAAAAGCACTGAACAAAGACATTAGTCTGGCAGCTCAAAGATACAATAGAGCAGTAGCTCTGACAGTCAGAAATACAGTAGCTCTAGATGTCAGAGTAGGAGTAGTTCGGAAGCAAATTCAGACCCTACACTCACATCATTGATGCCAAGAAAAACAAAGAGTGTGAGGGAGATCTATGACAACACACAACATGTTGATTTTCATGAATATTTGAATTTTGCACTATTCTCCTATAGTGATCCAACACACTTTGAGGAAGTGGTGAAAGAAGATAAGTGGTGTAAGGCCATGGATGAAGAATTGGATGCTTTAGAGAGGAACCAAACATGAGAGTTGACCGAGTTACCCAAGGGTAAACAAGTGATTGGAGTGAAGTGGGTCTATAAGACCAAGTGTATAGTTGAAGGAAAAATTGAAAGACACAAAGCAAGGATTATTCTCAAAGGGTACAAACAACAACCCGGTATAGATTATGATAAGACATATGCACCAGTTGCAAGGCTGGAAACAATGTGGACAGTGATAGCAGTTGCAACACAACATCAATGGGAGGTATTTTAGATGGATGTAAAGTCATCCTTCTTGAATGGAGTACTGAAGGAAGAAGTATATGTTGAGTATCCACCTAGATATGAAGTCCCAAGGAAAGAAAAACAAAGTGTATAGGCTTCAAAAAGATCTTTATGGGCTGAAACAAGCACCTCAGGCGTGGTACAATAGAATAGATTCCTATTTGCTGAGTAATGGATTTAGGAAGAGCAATAGTGAGCCCACACTCTACATCAAATCAGCTGAAGGTGATACTTTATGTGATGTTTTGTATGTTGATGATCTGATTTTTACTACAGTGACAACAAAATTGTTAATTTTAAAGAGGTGATGAAAAATGAATTTGAGATGATGGATCTAGGTTTGTTGAAGTATTTTCTTAGGATAGAAGTTCAGCAAATAGTGCATGGAATTTTCATTTCACAATCTAACTATGCCAAACAGATTTTAAGGAGGTTTAAGATGCACAACAACAAACCTGCCCCCACACCAACATCATCAGGTCTGAAACTGTGCAAGTTTGATAATGGTAAGGAAGTGAACCCAACCCTCTACAAAAGTATGGTTGGAAGTTTGATGTGCTTGACATCAACTAGAACTGATTTAATGTATGTAGTAAGTTTGATATCTAGGTTCATGGAGGAACCTAAGGACACACATTGGCAAGCAGGAAAGAGGATTTTAAGGTATGTCAATGGAACAATTGGTTATGGCATTTTGTATGTAGCATCTAATGAATTTAAGTTGGATGGTTTTGCAGATAGTGATTGGGAAGGAAATGTGGATGATAGGAAGAGCACATCCAGCTATGTCTTCAACATGGGATTGAGTGCAATCTCATGGGCATCAAAGAAGTAGCCGATTGTATCCCTCAACATAGTAGAAGTAGAGTATATAACAGTAAATGTAATAGCATGTCAAGCTATTTGGTTGAGGAGGATCCTTACAAATTTATAGCAAAAACAAGTTGACAGCACAATCATTCATTGTGACAATGTGTCCTCCATAGCATTGAAAAAGAATCCAATCTTCCATGGACAAAGCAAGTTCACATTGAGATTCGTTATCACTTCATAAGGGAATTGGTGGAACAAGGTGAGAATAAATTGCAGTATTGCAAATCTGAGCAACAACTCACTGACATCTTAACTAAGGAATTGACAAACAATATTTTTGAGCACCTAAGAGATAGGCTTGGCATCGTGGATAGCTTCGAAGATCAACTCTAGAAAGAAATTGCAGATTGACATCTAATTTGTAGATTAAGGGGGAGTGTTGGAATTATAGTTAATCCACAGTCAACAATCTCACGTCAGATTGAAGACCATCAACTTGCACCCAACGTATATCTTCAAAATTAAATTTTGGCAGGTATATTTGAATTTGAAAAGCAGTGTTATTTTTGGGCTTGCAACAACCACAACATACCTGCAACAATTAATGAAATTAGGTGAATTTGAAATTTGAATGAATTGCTCATTCTCATGAGCTTGAAAATAGACAAGACAAAAAAGGTATGTCTAATATATTCGTTGGTGTTAGTAAAAGAAGTTAAGTTTTCTATTTTTTTGGAAGAAGACCCTGCAACAACAGATGAAATAGGGAATGTTCAACACAAAATAGGTGACAACAGCAACACAGAAGGAATGTTTATTAGTCGCAGCACATTGTCAGCTACAACTACAACATTGTAGCAGCTTATGTATTTCGGTGCACATGAGTGTAGCACCTTTTGTATTGGAAATATATCCAAATTAGTTTAAGTTTATTTTTTTGAAATGTAAAACAAAGCATGTCCTCTGAGTTTTTTTATTTTCAAGCAAATATGGAATGTATGAAAAGATATATTTTGTCTGTTTAATTTTGTTGTCGATGTGCTATCAGTGTGTTGTTTCTATGTGTTATTTATATTCTGTCATCCCAGTAACAACAGTGAAGTTGTGTGTATTTGCACCTCTACCTCCCAACAGAGATCCACTAAAAGGATTTAATTTAGGATTTATATCATAGATTGTTAGCTAGGTTACCTGTTGATTCAATATTTGCATGCTTGTTACATCAGTAACTCTTTTTTATGTAATTGATATTTAAAGACCTATGTGATCTTGTTTATATGTTTAGGTGTTGCCTCATGAAGTCAATGAAGATTCAAGACTTTGGAGATTGCCAATGTACAACTAAAGAAACAACAAATTGTGTTGACCCCTGATCCCATTTATGTGGCAAACCATTCCTTATGCAGAAAAAGTATGCAAAGAAGCATGTGTCCATTGTGACAAAGCTTCACATTCTATTATTGGTCCTAGGATTAAGTAGAATATGTTTGTGCTTTCTTCATTTGATATTTTTATGGTTCAGTCTTATCAGAACAACTTGATAATGTTTTTTTATTATTTTGTTCCCCAGAAAAGAATGCTCATGTACTCTGGTGCACAATTATGTTATTTTATACATGCAAATATTAGGAAGCGGGTGGTTTGAGACACTCCTGAATAGCCATCCGAACATCAGTTCACATAGAGAAGTATTTCTAGATGAGAAAAAGAGAGAACTTTGGTTCCATCAAAAATATTCTTGATGTAATTTATAATCTCGAGTGGGAGAGTAGTGCTTCTAAGAAAGAATTCAATGTAGGTGTTGGATTTAAATGGATGCTCAATCAGGTGGGTCAACTTTTTTGTCCTATCAAAATATATGTAAATGGATGACTTAATTTGTATAGAACTCTTATATATGATTTTAATTCCCACACATTTTTCAAACTCTAAAGATGTTAAATATATGTTCCCTTTTTTTTTTATTTCTTATGGCACAGTATCTGAAATTGTTTCTTCAGCATGTATCATCATTTAGAAAACAAAAACAAAAATGCAGGGTACTTACTTCCATTATACATTTAAACATACCAAAGCATAAGAATGGTTTGGACATCAGGGTTGGGAATTGAATAATTACTATAAAATTCAAGGTTTTTATGAGTGTTGCTCAATAACTCATGGTTTTTCTTTTTATTTTGGTTTTTCCAGCCCTCTGCATCTACGGTAGTGGTTAAGTTATTTTTGTTTTCCTTTGTGTGTGTAGTTTGTCTTTTACAAAATATTTTTTTTGGTAAAATATATCATCTTTTGAATAAATATTTAGGAACTTCACAGTATGTGAGGATAATATGACCCACAATAATATTTTTTCATTCTTTAGTCATTTGTTCAGATTGTTTGATGAGTCTTGTAGTTTATGTTCCAATGGAAATTTGTGAGTTGAGGTCTATTTGATCGCTGTGTACAAAATCTGTGAGGTGTAAAAGGGCCTTGTACCTAGCTCATATGTTAAAAGGATCACAACTATTTTTGAGACTTTGGCATCCAGTATGGTAAGGGCAACAAATCTATGTCGGCATGGGTACCTTTACTAAGTATTGAGAAAACAATTCTTTGGGAAGTCTAAGCAGCACAATAACATTTGTTTGCAGACAATTTTCTCCATATAATCTAGTAAATATCCTTGGTGCTTGGGGAGGAATGTATGTAGGCTTACAAATCTACTCTTGGTTGTGTGTTTTGTGGTTCTTTTCTCCGGGGAGATCAATCTAGGCTGTACATGTTATGATGCTTGGTCCTAAATTTTGCGTCAACATCGTGGGTAAAGGGGTAGAGGGTAAAATAAATAGAGAAGAAAACAAAGAGAATACAACAATAAAAGAAAACTAATTCAACTGGAATTGAAAGTTGCTCAGAAAACACCGAATTGACACATAGAAAATAGACAACAATTAGATTTATATATATTCATTAATCTAAAGAATACAACAACTATGATGCCATGTTCTTCTTTACACCATATTCTCAATGCAGAGATTCGTTGCTCTCTTTCCTGCTTCTTGCATTATACAAAAATGACAATAAAAAGGTATTAAAACCAAAAAGCTACAATGGACAACAAAGGAGTAATAAAATATTACTATTTTACTACCCACAAAGTGTGTGAGAGTAAATAGCCAGTTAATGCAAGTTAATCCAAATCTCCCGAAATCTTCTCCAAAAAGCATTTCTAGTAAATTGCCTTAAATGTTGGTACGTAGCCTTAGCTGGAGGGAATTTTCATAATTAATTAGTTGAGATTACATATCTCTAACACTCCCCCTTAATCTCAACTAGCTGACAATCTGCACAAAAAACTTCTGGAGCATCTTCCTTCAAGTTCCAGAGCATCTGACTTCAAGTTCTGAAGCATCTTCCTTTTGTTCCTAAATTATGTTCAAAAGTTCTGAAGCACCTTCCTTCAAGTTCTGGAGCATCTGCACTAGCACATAAATTTCTACAGCATTCATCTTCAGCACAAACACCCAAACAACTTCTCAAGTATTCAAATGCATCTCTTGCCAATGGTTTCACTAGTAGAATTTGATAAATAAATGACTACGTGACTAAAATTTTTAGTCATGTGACTAAAAATTTTAGTCAAGTGACTAAAAATGACTAAATTCTACTAATTTTTTGCAATTCACAAGTATAAATGACTAAATAAATGACTAATTTGGTCATTGAGTAAAATCACAACTAAATAATTCGTTAGACAAATAAAAATGACTAAATAAATGACTATTACCCCTCTATTCTTTTTTCTTTCGAATTTGATCATAATCCATAGAGCTTAAGCCCCCCTCATGGGACCCCTACCTAAGTGGGCCATATGGCCACCTAGGTTGCTTGGATCACCAAAAATACCTATTGCGTGGAAGGCATTGCCTCTTGGTGCAGTCTTAAGGCCTTCACATATTTTATAAATAAATTTAACATTTACATTATTTAGCTTTTATAATTCATTATGTTAATGAATAATTAATGTTTTTAACTATGATTTGAAGCCAGTTTGATTTTCTTTTTGTGTTAGCATGTCAAATGTATCAAAGAGAAATTGTGGTCAATTTCACTAATAAAATATGATTTAAACAATCTAATTGCATTTTGAGGGCTATCTTGCGCCAAACACTTTCATTTCAAAAGGTCAAGTAGTTATTTTTAGAAGCAATTAGATTCAATTTACATGGATTGTAGAAATGTAATGTCTGTAAAAGTAATTATTTCTAGAAGCAGTGCCTTAAAAATGTATGGTCAAGTAGTTATTTATAGAAGCAATTAGATTCAATTTACATGGATTGTAGAAACATAATGGTTGAGTCTACTGAAAACGAAGATTTTTCCCTTAAAAAAAGAAAAAATTTTCCTAAAAATAAAGATTGATTCACTTCTATCTTCGCTTGTTGATATACTCAACCATCTTAATAATGCGAACTAGAAATAACAATGATCGCTTTTGGTATGCAGAAATTTTCTCTTTGAGGCATTATATTGTTAATTATATTTTAAAAATAGAATTATTTTATAATCTATAAAATCAATTGTGTGTTGATCATTTTTATAGATGTTATCTTTTTATACAAGTTTGAACTCTAATAATTTTAGGAGCACATTATGCTTATCTTAATTTTCACAACCTATATTAAAATGACAATGTAGATAGATGAATTTTTTTCCCCTAAAAATGAAGATAATTTTTGGCATGCCTTCCACTTTATTTTGGTGCATTTTAGCAATAGGTATTTTTGGTGCCTTGGTCAAGTCGTGTATGCATTTGGAGGGAATTTTAGGTATTTTATTTTTGGCGTAAACATTGTGATTGCACATTGGAGGGAAGTTTGGAAGTTTAATCAACAATTTGGTGTTTCACCTCCGCGTTTTAAGGTTTTCTCTTGGTTTGCAGAGCAGAAAATCGACTTAAGAAAGACTCCATCAATATTTCCTTGGGATTGTATAAAATAATTACGTATCTCGTTCCCGCCAACGATTTTGTATAGTTCATCTACTTGTTTTACAATTTGATCTCCAAAACTTGGTATGAAATCTTTGTTCTTTGATTATTGTTGAGTTGAAATGAAGAGTGTTTTTACTTCGATCTGCTTTTACAGAATATGTATTTCATCATCACATTGAACAAGGGAGCAATGCATAGATAATCATCACCAATCTTAAATTTAAGCCTAACTTAGGGTTTCTTGAATTAGTCTGAACCTTGCATTCTTTGTTTCGTTTGTCCAGAAAAAACAAATTCTTCGCATCTAAATCTGTTTTTGCATTAAATTAATATTCAGTTTATTTTCGTACTTGATTTCTATTTCTCTTACTTCATATTCACCCTCTAGCCTGGTCTGCTATGCCCCATCAAGGAAAGCATTAGAATCCCTTGCAATTGGAACCTTAGACATTCAAGGATAACAAAGCTTAGCTAATTCACAAATTAAGGGTGTGAGAAATCCAAGTTTTGGCGATTCTGCTTGAAAGATATTACATGATAAGTAGTTGACATAAGTAAACTCAATCTTACACTGCAAAACTGCCACCTAATTGACCATGTCAATATTTTTTATGGTATTTACTATTATTACACCTTTCACATCTTGCCCTTGCGTATCTGCTAAATGTGTATTATCTGATTTAATTTGGGACGATTTTGCTATTTTGTTGTTTGTGTTAAGATCTTGAATATACAGTTCAGCAAGTTGTATACAGGGATGAGCATATTCAATAAAATCCTTTACTTGAGTAAAGCAGGAGGCTATTTGTAGGGAACTATTATTACATTCATAACTCCTCTTTAACTTGCTTTGCATATGAAATGATATACAAAACACAAATTGTGTAAAATATAAGAGGGATCCAACAAGAATTTTTTGTTCTTGTTTATTACATTTCCTCCATTTTGATCATGTGATTTGTTGGAGGTTGGTAAGGGTGTCAAAAGACAACGAATCATGGCCATCTTGAAAACAATACTAGTTGCATTACCTAATATAGTGCAAATCACTATCCATGTGTTATTGATGAACCTTATAATTTTTTAGATTTTGGTGATACTGTTTGATGGAATGGCAAGGCTTACAAACTCTTTCAGGTTTAAAAATTGGTCGACTATAGTGATGCTGCTATAAATCTGAAATGGTTGGATGATAATTTTGAAAGGTACCTTCCTTTATTTGGTTGTGTGAGACAGACAACTGTGGCTGTTAATGTAATGGTTAGGAAAGAAATTGACAGCTTTGTATATATCATGGACTAGTAACTGTGAATTTTAGTGACAGATTTTGTCAAACTATTCATTTTATATGTACTTGTGTGAAGGCTATTTTGCACAGTGACAATCCCCCCTTAATTTATGTAACTACTTTTGAAGAACATTTTTAGGTTCATTTTTTGTCAACACAAGCTCAAGGAATTTGGGTGATTCAATGCTAGGTGGGATGAATACCCATATTTGTCTTAAGGTTCTTTGGAAAGCTTTGTTGTCATTGATTTCTTTAGATATTGATGGTACTGTTGATATATTGCGATGAATTTGCTTCTTAGAATGCCTAATACACCATAAGTTGTCTTCCTCTATTCAAATACCCTCTGGCACTAGTAGTTACCTTTGCCCCATAAAAGGTGAGATGAATAGAGCTGTTAGAGATTTAGGGAGGATATATACATTCAACACAACATCTCTTACTTGCAACATTTCATTCTTATGATCATTTTCTATGTGGAGCTTATCATGTAGATGGTTGATGGCACTATTATCCATATTGACTACCTTAAATATTGGTTGTGTGGTCATATACCTCTTGGACAAGAATATGCTATTATCAATTAAGTTGAGATAGACCATGGCTTTCTACAAATTGATAATAATTTTTTATTTTTTTTCTATCTAGGAAGTTGTGATGGTGGATCACTTTATTATAGGATGCATCATCTAG
Source organism: Sequoia sempervirens (assembly GCA_007258455.2). Taxonomy (NCBI): domain Eukaryota; kingdom Viridiplantae; phylum Streptophyta; class Pinopsida; order Cupressales; family Cupressaceae; genus Sequoia; species Sequoia sempervirens. Next base: position 10,370 of record VDFB02061552.1, read on the forward strand.
AATGAGATTTAGTGGAGATATCCCTATTTGTCAAAAAACTTGGGGGTCATTGCCTAATCACAATTTCTGTTGTTTCACAAAAGTTGTTTGGCTCTTTACCTTTATAAGCTTGTTTCTTTTAGATGACATGCTTTCCATCGTCCATCTATGTTTTCCAAACTTATTATATATATATTATTTTTTTGCTTTTTCCAATTACTGGAGGTGTCAAGCATCCTTTGGATACTGTTATTTCTTACACACAAAAAAAATCTCAATGAGAATGCATGTTTGGGGGCTACCACCATGGAATGCAAATTTTATTCTTCTTATGTTGACTCTGGTGCAATAGTGATTGTCTAGCTAGCAGAGCAAATTAGTTTCCTTCATTCATATTGAATTTTTTGGGGATATACAACATTATTAATTATTTATAACTTTGGAGGATCACATACCATAGATGTTATCAGAGGTTATAGGAGAGTACCTTTCTTCCTCTTCAAATTGTCCAACAATGCTCTTTTATCTCAATTCTTTCTTCCAAGAACATCATCATTTTGTATTGATCCATTTGTGGTGATTGGTGATGTTGTTGTTGGTCCTACTCTAGTTTAAAGCTAGCTTTAATCCAAATTCCAAAGCCATCAACTTTTCTTGCATGGTTTGAGAGATGGGTCTTTGTTTCACACAGTTATTTGTATCGGCATCATATAATTTTATCCATTTTGACTTGTCTAGGTGTGTTTGTTCATTTAGTTAGAATCTTAGGTTCTTTTAGAATTAGTTTCATTTTAGCTCTTACATTTCTTTACAGGACTCTTGCTATTGTAATTTTTTTACTTTCAGGTCCTATTAATTAACTTTGGCATTTATGGATGTCAAAATAGTTTTCCTTTCTTTGTTTAGCCGATAGGCTATATTTTGTACGAGCTTTAGCTCAGAGATTTGTCTCATGCCAGGAAGAGTTGTCTGACATTGGGAAAACCAACTTTCAGGTAGATGAACTAAGTGGCAGGCATCAAATTCAGTAATATTTGGGTCCTTTCAATTTTATTAAGCCTTATGTCTTGAGCATCGAGACAAGTGTTGTGTGCAGCTACTACACGTGGAACTCCAATGGGTAGTTTCCTTTGGTAAATCAAGGTAACCCTAAACCTAACTCATCACTGCTCTCAGGTAGCAAAGAAACCTAAAACTATCAACCCATTCTCTTTTGTGCATGCAGATGATCCAACAGGTCATGCATCATAGTAAGGCCTATGCATGGAATTTTTTTTTCCTTTCCTGCCCCCAACTTGTTGAGTTCTCCAACCATTTGATTTCCTATTATATAACCAAGTAGAATGGTTTTATTTACCTTAATTTTGTGTTCTATTTGTTTTGATTTTTTTGCTTCTCAATTCTCATTTCTACAGATAGCGTTGGAACAACACAATAGGGGTACTGGAAAAGCTTCTCTTATCCCTTTTAAAGGAGGAACACACCTTTCTCTTCTACACTGCTCTTCTCTTTCTCTGAGTTCATTACTTTGTTTCTCTGTCTTTGCTATGTTCCCCTAAATTATTGACTCTCTTTCTCTAAAGTTCCTTGCCAGAGCTTCCTTGTCAGTGAAGGAGAGAAGAAATATGAGATAGGAAACAGATTGTGTTACAGGTGCAGGAGGATTCATTGCCTCCTGTCCTGTTAAAAGGATGTTGAGCAAAGGCTATACTGTTAAAGGAGTTGTTTGTAATCTTAGTCGGTATATAAAATCACATCTTTAAATGTATTACTAAATCATATTTATGATTTATCTGATAATAGTTAATGCTTATTTGAAGTACAGATGATGGAAAGTTTATTTTCTCTCTATATCTCTATACTTTTGAAAGGCCTTCAAGTTTACAAAACGGTAGGTATCTCTTCCTTTTTTTTGCATTTTTAATTCCATTTTTTTCCCAATTAAATTTCATAGTTTTTAAGTCTTATACTTTTGGTTTGCTGATTTTCTCCAAAAGATTTTTCCTACTATGGTTCAAATCGTTGGAATCTAAAAAAAACCCTATGGTATCCAATTTTCCAAAACCCCAACTATCAAATAAAAGGTATGACAAGCACAATACATTTCACTAGAAGGATTTTTGAAATAAGAGAATGTGGAATGTGAACAAAGAAAAAGTTTTCCCAGGTATAGAGTAACAAAATATTTCATTGTTAAAAGAAGCCCTGAACTTTTGGAAACCCAGCCATAGTGAGAAAACATATCTGAACATGTTGGGTTGCTCTAATCTGGAGATGGTTTCTGATTTCAAGCAGCTGTCCTCTATATGCGTAGACAATATGCTATTGTATAGTTGTGGTTTTCTGTAGCCTTGCTATTTGGACATGCAGTCTTTCCCTCTCCATTTTGAGTCCACTTCTCCAAAGCAACATTCCATCATTTCATTAAATGTTATCTTTAGGACTGCTTGAAATATTGCCCTCCTAATACTGTCAAAGTAAAACAAATCTCAACACATTGTCAAGTCACGCTTCATGACTGTGAACTCATAGCTTGTTTATTTTTTCTATGCATTATTATTTTTCCATTGTGTAGGGAAATTGCACTCTTTAATCATTTTTTTCCAAATTGACTACTATCTTTGTATTTAGGCCACAAATCATCCCACTATCATGGCTCAATTATGAGGAAATGATCTCTCTATGTTTTTATCACTGTCATATGCCCTCTTTCATTTTCATCAAAGTCTATTTATTTAGATTGTCATGTAATAGATTTTGTTTCCTACCATACCAAGCCATGAATTTTTATAGTCATCAAGTGAGGTTTGCAATCTTCAAAGAGTAACAGAGAAAATCTTATTGTTCACTATCCTTGGAATGATTGTTCTTTGCATATAATAGCCACTATCATTCTCACACATTTATACTTGGATTGTCCTCCTATGTCTTCAACTATCCAATGGTGTGCTTTACCATTACTTTTCCCTTTATGAAGATCACACTATCCACTTCTCCATTACTCACTCTATCTACTGTGAAGATTAGTGTGTCCATTATAAGTTGTCCCTGAATCTTTGTGACTTTGGATTATCATGCTTCAGGCTTGTGTAGAGTTTGTCATTGAAATATAGTCATGAAATTCATGATGTCTAGCTTGTGAATGCTTCATTAGTACTATCACATATTCATATCACTTTATACACATTGTTATAATATATTATTCTCACCATTTCCTTCTCATGAAGTCTATGACTATGACTGTCCTATAGAGATATTGTGTCTTTACTGTCATGAAAATCCTCTACTTGTGACCATGTCTCTAGACTGTCCTATGATGTTTATAGAAAAATATAATTGACTTTGTGTTTTTATAGTATGATGTCCTCTTATTTTACCTTATGATAGTAATCACCTATATACTGTTGAATAAAACTCCTTGTAGCACTACAAATTATCATGCAACAATTGGTCTTCCTGATGACTGCCCTGTATTCTTCTTACCCTTTTATGCATTAGCTTCACACTAGATTTCATCTCATGAGATTTTACATTGGTGATGACTACCATTTTTCCCTTGCATTCATGCTCAATATCTGAAAAATCCTCTTATGTGTCTCTAATAGTCTATGATAATTATGAGCTTGATGTTCAAATCCTTGTGTTAGCGAGGCATCAACATAAGTATGAACTTGAGGTGGACCTACCTTGGTGGCATTACACACTCATTTCTCATTAAGAGATGACCATTCATCAAAAGAAAACTTACATGAATTCTTCATGGGGAAATCACATGTCTATAGTCTTCTTGTCTCAGACCTATCTAGGGTCTACCCTTTAGACATTGTCATGTTGATTTTATTACAGATCTATGCTTTTATGTACACAAATATTTCAAATGTGCCTTCTATAACAACTAACTTTATAATCCCTTGACAACCTTTACAACCTTCATAGGAAGCATTATGGACACATAATCTATCAATCTATGTGAAGCCTAAAAGCAACTCTTGGACTGTGGTACTCATCTCAGACTTGCCCTTTTTTAGGACTGTTGACTATCCTTTTTATATTTGATGACATCATGATAGTTAAAAGAATCCTCATGAGTGAAATCTTTGTCTCCCATGTTCTTGGATGTCATGCTTGTAGGCTTGAATTAGTTTCAGTGCATATGCAATGAAAGTACTTTCCAACACATCCAATGAGGTGTAAATTAGAGCATAGAGTCTTTAATGGATATATATCAATACAAAAATGCAGAGATATGACTGTTGACTATGATTTAATGGATGTACGTGTCCTGTTACAATGCTTTAGTTTTTCCCTAAAGTACAATTATGTGGGAAAATACTATGGTGACTGGCTTTGCATATGCCAATTGCATTTTCTTGAGAGTTTTGAAAGATTTTTCCATACAAACACACTCAGTAATACCAATGCGTTAGCCTGTATTACTAATGATTGTCCTTTAAAAATCTGGTCACATTCTGCCAAATGCAATTTGCAAGTGTAAGTCAATCTCCAAAGTTTTTTGAAGGATATTTTTAGTCTTTTGAAGAAGTAGAGCTCTGGAATAGGCTGTGGACATAGATCACACCATAGTCAAAGCTGCAGAACATTCAGAAGCTGTTTTAAAATGGCTTTGGAGTCAATTTGGGCAAATATTGTGAAGTCTGGCTTTACACCTCCCAATTGCATTTTCTTGAGAGTTTTCAAAGGCCTTTCTATAACAGCATAATCAGTAATAACAATGTGTTAGCTTGTACAAAAAATGGTTGTCCTCTACAAATCTAATCATATTCAGCCAAACACAATTGGCAACTTAATGCTGACTATCAACCAAATGTTATCTACATGCATAATATAAAATTTTCATGTACTGTGGCTTAGTTTTCTAGAATATTGTTGGAGAATTTGCATCTACCTTGTTTCATGAGGTCATGGAAAATTAGTGACCAATTTTAGAGTGGCGTCAAGTTTGGAGTATTGATATTTTAGCTTCAAGGTTTGATATTTTGAATCTGGAGTTTACTGTTTGGTGGTTCAATTTTTTTGGAATTTTGGATAAAAAAGTCTCACTGAAGTATGGACAAGTGACAAAGTCTATGTATGCAAATAAATGATAAGTTTCCAAACCATAAGGGTTTAATGGAACAAACCAAATGAGCTACAATTTCAATACAATAAATTGTATCTCCATCTATGCAGTGTGGAACAAGATCAGGCACAAATTATCATGTAATTGTACATCACAACCTTGCTACATGTTCATATTGTAGTGAGAGGGGTTTGAATCTAGGTTACTATCTCACAACTACCTACCATTACCAGTCAGAAGTAGGATTAATTGGTTGTAAGGCTCACATATTGAACTGAGTATAAAGAGAAATAAAAGAGGTGAATCTTTTGGGCCTATGAATGCGCCTATGAATGCAACACATATGCATGCAATACAGCATTCAGAAATAAAATCATGTCCATTTCTGTTTGAGTAATGTCAATAAAGGATTTGGACTTGTAATACAAAACACAAAATGCTGAAGGTTTTTCACTCCAACTTTGCCAATGAGGATTCACACCCAACTAAATAAGTCTCGCCTTACTTCATCAACTAGAAACATAAAATTGTTTCAACTAAATTACAAACCTCCTTTGCTACATCTGTAAAATGTATGGATTCTATGGAAATTGTTTATATTGATTCAATAATTCCAAGGGAAGTATTAGCAGTTATAGCATATATTCATCAGCTAGAAACATAAAATTGTTTTAACTAAATTACAAACCTCCTTTGCTACATCTGTAAAATGTTTGGAAATTTTTTATATTGATTCAATAATTCCAAGGGAAGTATTAGCAGTTATAGCATATATACAATGATCATTGATGTTTATACTTCTAATAAGCAATTATTAATTATTAAATGCCCACATACAATGATTGTTGATGTTTATATATTTTTAATTTTTTGCATAAATTACAAACTTATAGCATATTTTAAGGAAAAATCTCATGCGCCCCTCTTTCATAGTTGATTGTTATGTCAGTCATTGCAATTGATTGCATACAAAATTTAAACCCTAAACTCGAAAGTGAACTGTAGCAAAAATGTAAACAGTAGAAAACAATATTGAACGTAACCTGTTGCTTACTTTCTAAAAGTAGTCTTGTGGTGTTCATTTCTTGTCTGACATGTGTGCTTCATCAATCTCTTGTGTAAGTTAACAAACTATGGTAAATACAAGTTAGTTAGCTAAGCACATATTTTTGTTCGATGAGCAAGAGGAACTATTTAAGTTTCAACCAGTAAGTCTGAGATGTCTTGAATCGTAATTCCACCAAATCTTAAACCAAGCTACCAAATACTAAAGAATAAATAACTAACCACAGAATGATAAATATTATAATCTGTTCATTCTTGTTCTGTTCTCATCAATACTATTGCTGCATGCAATTGTCTTGCAAATATGCTTAATGATACATATTTGAACCAAGAAAAGTGAGAGCTTATTTAGTATGATCAAGTTGAAGCATTTGGGGGTAACTGGTGGTGAAGAAGGGTACAATTGGGAGGACTGTTGGAGGCCTTCTCACAACACATATATAACTATATGTTATTTTGTAAATATATGTTAGACTGATGAAAATGAAATATGGTAGAAAAATACAACAATGTAATATCTTCCCAATAATCTGTTAGTAAAAATTATAATAAAATATGCTGCACATATGTTGGTGGTAATTAGTTTTTTAATTTGGATTGAAAAATATATTTATCATAAGAAATTGCACCATAAATATATTACTTTGATACCTGCTACGATCTTCTTCTTTAATGCATACCACATGAAGATGGATTCTTGGTATTGCATACTTCCTCATTGAAATCAATATTGTTGTAGTATTTTTTGTCTCTGTTAGTAAAAATTATAATAAAATATGTTGCACATATGTTGGTAGTAATTAGTTTTGTAATTTGGATTGAAAAAGATATTTATCATCAGAAATTGCACTGTAAATATATTACTTTAGAATTCAACAATGGGTAAATATCATTATAAAATTTAGCTATTACTTGGTTACTGAATTCATTGCCACAATTTAGAAATTTTGTTTTTATTTCATAAAATTTGATATCCTTCCTTCAATAGGACTCCAGACCATACTAAATGGATCAGTGCATTCCATCAAAAACAAGATTGTATGAAATCAAAAAATGTGGACATTTTAATGATGTTTGATAGGATTTTTCTTCACAAATATTTTTCCTCTTTGAACATGCCAATTCTTTGATAATGTGTTTATCATAATGCTAGCAATTCCTTGGGTCAATTTCTCTGTGACAATATTTTTTAGATTGAATTTTTGGTTTTGTGTTGGGCTCTGGTCATCTAATAGATTGATTTTTATTCATTTGTAATTGTTCTTTACAGTCATATTAGAATTTTGACCCTGGGTCATCAATCTTATTGCTTGGGATAGTTTTGTTTTCCAGTTTTTCGCTGTCCAATCTATTTTCTAGAAAATTTGTAATTGATTTGTTTAATTTGATTTATATTGACAAGTTTAACTGTAGGATATGGTTATGTAGAATCTATTGATTCTATTGTTGCTACTTGCTTTGTTACTTATGCCTTTGCTCAACCCCAACCTATGTTGAGTAGTGTTGTTAGCTCTGCTACTATATATGCTACTGCTGATTACTGTTGTTGTTGTAAATGCAATGGTTACCATGAAAATTTCTACACAATTCCTTTCATACGTGTATGGTTTAAAAGAATCACAATGTAAAACAGAGAACTCCTTAAGAAAACACTTTCAAATTTTTAGATAATTATATAATTCTATCAGCATATTCCTTGCACCTCCTTCGAGTTTAAGTGCTAGTTGTATGATATGACAAATTTATCCACTCAGGAAATGAAATGAGGCAATTTTTTTCCTCGTATAATTCAACAATTTACATTAATAACAATAGAATGATATAAGTAAGAAAACGGCTAATGGTAGTTTAATATCTATATTACATCTATAATTGGGGACACTAGGAAATAATCTAAGTTAATTGGTCCTGATACTGGTTCATGTTTGGGTTTGGAGATTCTTTCACATGGTAATTTATATCAATATCATATAATTTTATCCATATTGACTTGTCTAGGTATGATGCAATTAAAAGGTTATATATATATATATATATATATATATATATTTATATTATGTGTGTGTGTTTGTGTGTGATAATAAATTCAAAAACTAAGAAAGCATGACTAATATCAAAATTGTCTCATGGGGCTCAATCATGGAAAATGTCACATGGATGGGCATGCACCAGATTCTTGTCAGTCGGACTACCCATTGTCATATGCTTGAAATGCTAAAAACTCTTGTCCACCTCCTATATCCTAGGGATTCGTCCCTGTGAAACACTGTCTTATATTTATTGAAAGTAAAGTTTGTTTGTCCTTTTGACCTGAATATTATTTTACATTTTTCTAAGTTCTAGATAAAATGTTTCAAATAACAAAAAGTCCAAAAAGGTGCTATGGCAGGAATTTCAATTCAAAGAGGTTCAGTATGTGTGAATATCCTGACAAGTTGGCATTGAATCACTAAGGGATAGTCACTATTGATTCA
>VDFB02061553.1:0-16252 GCA_007258455.2 Sequoia sempervirens
AGTTGAAGAACATACATTAAAAATTGACTAAGGCAAGTGCAAAATCACCCTTGCTGAAGAAAGGCGCCTAGTCTTTTGAAGCCCCAAACTCAGTTTTTTGGATTAGCATCTCCCAAGCACATCTCTTCAACACGGATCCAGGTCAACAATGAATCTATCAATAGCTACTTAGGATCAATTGATTAGTTTGGAGTGAAGATCAAACAGAGGTCATTCAACATGAAAAAATGATGAAAAAGCACTCAAACTCAAAATGGATGCCTAAAAAGGTCAAAGGCAAGTTTGTTGACTTTAGTTAAGATATTTTGGAGGAAAACTTGGCCAAATCATCCCACGATCAGTTGAAATCAACCTTTTGAACTCCAGATTAGGCCAAATCGGGCTTAGATCATGAGTTAGGCGCCCAAACTTCAAGGATTCAGGCTTGAATCAATATAAAGAAAATCTAGGCATCCTTCATTATTTCTTTTGCAGGTTGAAGATCAAAACAACAAATAACTCTCAAGGATGTCCTTTTAAGATCTAGCAAGGGTTTTTGATAGTTCTTCAATAGTTTTTGAAGATTAGAGGCAGAAGAAGATTTCTTCTTAGAGGTTGGATTCAGAGACAGATTTTCTCAGGGAGACAACACAAAACTTCCAATCCACTTCTTTTCTACTTCATCTTTTCTTGCATGTCACACAAATCAACAAGCTACCAAAGATCTGACCAACTGGGCAGGATCAAAATAATTTTCTAGTAAAACCCATCTCATCAAATTTTCCAGAAACAACAAACTTGTTGCCCTTATTTTTGGGGTTTTTTTTTTTTTTTAATTTTCAAAATCAAAATTCTGAGGAACTGGGTTTGTTCAGCATTGAAGCATGAACAAAACCCATGTGCCAGTTTTTTTCCAAAAAAAAGACTTCTCGACAGGTGCTATTTTTAGGGGTTTTCAAAAATTGTCAGAATAGGGTCGTGTGTGCAGTCAATCTTAATTTTTTTCAGGATGCAGTACTCTTAGGTACAATAAAAGACCAAGACGGCCTTGTACCATGGTTTCCTAAAAACTACTGACATAGACTTGCATCAAGTGAGCCCAATAGTTGATCAAGAAGATTTGGAGGGCATGAATCAAATCACATTGCAGAACATAGAGGAATCTGAGCTGCTTTGGGTTGCGTCCATCCCCATCACATTACAAAGTGTGAAGCTTGTAATTGCTTGCATTAAGCATTACAATCCTACCACGAAAGAAATCAGATCAATGGATGGGAGGGTAATCTGCAGTTTGAAACCAAAGGATATTCGAAAATGTTTTGATATTCCACCATGCCCTACCAACATGGTTATATCAATGAAAAAATGTGATAGAGCATTCGAGGCAGCTAAGAATAAATGCCAAGGAATAATGGCAAAAAAATGGTTGAAATTGAAAAAGGCTAGCTTGCCTAAGTTGGTTGGATGAGGAGAATTCAGAGACGAATATGTAGTGTTGATCACTCTACTCAGTAGAATCATTGGACAGGAAGAGGGAAATTAGTTTTAGTTGTGGATGTACTATGTCATTGCCAAGATTATCAATAAGAGGGAACATTACGACTGGGCCACCCTGATTAGTGACACACTCCACCAACATATTACTGGGTTTCTAGAGGCTCATAGATTCCACATGTGTTCCTACCTGGTATACTTGATTTCCTTCCAAGGCAAGTTCAGGACACTAAAAAATGTGGGGACCTTAGGTGTGCAGAAGGTCCATGAACACTTTTTACATCTTGAGTTTACTCAAGCAGAGCAACACTTCAAAAGGACAAGTGACCTCTTCATCATGCACATTGTACAAGACCTAGACCATGAGATGCACGTGTGTATTTCACAAGCAACCAAGGAGGAAATGGCGAACTGGGCAGATCGGTTTATCCAATTCCCTACCTTCACCTACATATGCGTGTATGGCTACATTGGTCACCCCGCCATGACACCACGTTTCCCTTCAAATAGGGTAGTTTTCATGGAATTCCTACGACATTTGGCCAAATTTCACGCTCACTTACGTCTGAAGAAGAAGCTAGTTGTGAAATTTCCCGTTGAGATGGGACTCTATAGATGCAGGTCAACAACAGATGCCAAGTTAATGAGCCAAGAAACAATGAGACTCAATCTCAATTACCTCATTGAGAGAAGGTCATATAATCCCAGAGGTCTCTATGTGGCGCATCTTGAGCAACGCTCATCACATGAATCTTCTATGGAAGATTATTGGGTCAATTGTGATGATGAGTATGAAGTACGAAGAAGGAACTATAGTAGGTTCAAGCTCTCACAAATAGTTGACTTTATGTCATAAGACATTGAGGGCTTATCTAATGATGAAGAGGAAGTCATTCTCCCCTCATTCTTTGTAGAGAACGAGTAGAGTTGTCAGGAATAGTTAACTCTACCTAGACAACAAGAGGACAACGAAGGTAGTTCTTCCCAGAACATAGCTACCACAGGTTCAATCTACACTACCTTCCACATCAAGGAAGAAGCCCAGGCAGAAGCAGTGGAGCAATCCTCCCAAAGGGATGCGGATGTCAGGACACACAAGAGGAAGAACACATGATTTATATGTGGAGACAACCACACACACACCCAAGATAGTCATGGGAATTGTTGCCCCTGAGCTAGTGATTGAGATAGTCGCTGCAGAGACAGAGCCTGAAGATCCAGAGCTAGTAGCAGAAGAAGCAGTAGAAAAAATGGTGCATATGATAGAAACAGAGCCACCTACATCACCACCATCACAGCAATCACAAGTCCCCATTGACTTGTACTCGCCACCGAGAGACGTCACTCCAACACAGTCTCATTCATTGGGCATTCAAGGGCCCCATATTCCTCCTTCCAATGAAGCTAGCTGGGATTCTATCTGGCTTGAGGGCTTCCTAGGAAGGAAGAGGGAAAGGCCCTCCTACGAGCTTGACTTCATAGAGTTCGACCATGTCCCACAAGACATGTCGGCAAAGAAACTGAAGAGGCAAGTTCACATGGAAAGGAATGCAGAGAATGAGTTCATCATAGAGGCTACTGCCCCACCTAAGGATAAAATCATACATGAGGTACAGATGGAGGACTTCACATTGTCCAAACTTAACCTCAGAAAGACCACACGTTAGGTGGAGGTAGGCCTTCTTGAAATCGCCTCAGTGAGCGTCCAAGAGAGGATGGCTAAGGATGGAAAGGGAAAAGCAACCTTAAAGGCTGAAAACCAACAGTTGAGGATGTACATTTCTAGCTTAATGCACAATACCCCGAACGTCTCGGCCTTACCACAAGAATTGTTAGAACTTCCCGCAGAGCAAAACCATCATCAGTTGATGACATATGGAAAAAACTTGAGAGATCAAGTGGAGTATTTTTTTCACAAAGGACGATGTATACTAGAGAATCTCTACTAGTTAAGGGATAGAGCACATGGACTCTGCACAGAGATTCAACAATTAGAGCAAAAGATAGCAAAAAAGAGGCCAGGCGATGAAGTCACAATTGCAAACTTGCAATTGGCATATCAATCAGTCTTCTCAGAGGAAAACAAGCAACACCTTTTTGCTTGAAAAGAATAGTTGGCATACAAGGTGAAATCCTATGATGCCAATTCCGTAGAGCTGATTGACTACCGACGGGTTGTCACAAATATTATCAACTTTGCAAGAACATTGGTAATATCCTTCCATCATATAGAATATCAGCATGAGGGAGGAGAATACATTGAGCTAGTTACAATGCAGAATCAATTCAGATATGTCATCCGTAGCACCTTCCTCGATGATCCAGATGGTTGCAAGTTGGCCAAGGTGGCAGCCTTGTCTACCAAGTTCAATGAAGTAGCTGCCTAGTGTATTGACTTTCAACATCAGCTCATGACAAGTGAAGTAATGCTAAAGCACCACGTCATCATCTTGCAAAGCATTAATTACCCAAAGGCTGAGGAATTCAACAAATGGATAGAGACACTGTTAACCAGTGGTGAGTTGTAAAGGCACCTCAAAGAAGGACGTCCTACCCTCCAAAATGGCATTTATGGCACTTAAAGTTGACTTGATGCCTCATTCCAAGTCAACTCAAATAGACATTAAATGTAACTGGAGTTAACTTGATGCCCCTTTCCAAGTTAACTCCACATCCCATAGATCATGCATTGTCAGATCCCACTAATTGAGGATGTCTAATTGACTTCCATAATTTTTGGATCTTAGATCTCCACTAAACGTGGATGTCTATTTTGGAGGCATACCTTGTATTAAAGTTCACCTTTAGTTTAGTTTCAGTCAACTGAAGTAGTTTCTAGTTGACTCTTTGTTTAGTTTCAGTTAACTGAAGTAGATTCCCAGTTAACTATTTGTTCCCCTTTCTTAGAAATAAATCTTGCTCGATTCATTGGCAAGAACTATATGTTAACTCAAGGATATTTTAGGGTTTCCTACTCCTTTGAGTTCTATAAATAAGAGCCTTGGTCTCATTATTTGTTTAACCTTTACTTACTATAGTGTTTCCAACAAGTTTGAAAGTGATTATTTGTTCACTCTTGAAAGAGAGTTAATTGGTTGATTGTAATTGTGCATGATTTCGTGCCTTTGCTATCACAATCTTTGTAATTCATTGAGAAAGCTTGAAGAAGGAAATCAAAGGGCACATGCAATTTGATCTAATATTTGAGTTCCTCCAAACATCTTGTGTTTATAGCTTATTGTTTCAATCTCCTCCTCAGATAGGGGTTCCTCCTCCTTGGATATTTTGTCATCGATAGTTTTTGTTTGATGTTGTTTAATGGATTGTCTTTCAACCTATACTTTAGACAGGGGTTCCTCCTCAACAATTTTGTCGGCCAAATCATCGTAATTTGTTGTTTCTAGTAATTTTTTTCCTAGCCTATACCTCAGGTAGGGGTTCCTTCTCCTTGGCAAGTATCAAATCCAACTTACCATAAAGAGTGTTTGTTTGCATAAAACCTTATCCCAGTGTATATCCAAGATTTCAGAGCCTTGGCCATATTCTAAGGAGACGATGGATTCAAGTGATCCAACCAATCCATTCCTACTCCTATACCCTCATTCTTTGTTTATCTTAGGGAGATATGATAGATTAAAAGTTAGTTTAGTTGTAGTTAAGATCTGCAGAAACTAGAGAAAAGGTTAGTTACCACGCATTTTGTTTGTGCACCAGGGATAACTTTAAGAAACCCTCCCTTGGCAAAGGTGTAAAATCCTGGTGAATATTTCCTTTTATTTGAAAAAAATTATTAATTTTCCAGGCGAATCTATGCACATTAATTAAAAAAATTGTAAAATCTTGGCGAATCTTAATGAATAATTGGAAAAAATAATAATCACAATGGCGAATCCTAGCGAATAATCACTAAAAATATTAATTACAATGGTGAATCTCTCCTTTAAAAATTTGCATAGTTGGTCAGCGCAGTTCCCCCATATTTTTTTTTGTTTTTTGTAATATTGAAGTAGGGGCCTGGGGGCGGCAACCACTGACAGAGTCAAGGGGCAGCACTCCTTGCGGGGGTCAAGGGGGCAGAGCCCCCTTGTGGGGGTCAAGGGAGAAATGCCCCCTCGCGAGGTCTGGGGACAACTATCAAGAATGCATTGGAGCACACACGAATTAAGCATTTTTTTAAATTCTCACTTTAAAAAAAAGACTATGAAAAGTGAAATTGTTACCATCGATTAGCTTTTTAATCGGATGGCTACAAGTTGATTCCGTGACCTATATGCACATGCCTTTTAAAAGGCTTGTTGAGGCTTAGAATTTGTTTTGGGCCACATGATTAAATCTAATCCTATGGCCCAAAACAAATTTCAAGCCTCAACAAACCTTTTAAAATGCACATGCATATAGGTCACAAAATCAACCTACAGCTATCCGATTAAAAAGCTAATCGATGGCAATAAATAAAAGCCCTATTCAAGGCTAAAATATCCCTAAAATGAAATGGTAATTTATTATTAGTGGCAATATTGCCCCAAAATTAATGGTAGGAATATAATATTACTGGTGAATATAATTAATATTTGTAATTACAGTATAAACTAGTGGTGAATTAGTTCCAATGACGCATCATTTAAAAAATAATGCATAGGCGAATTAATCGAGATGAAATTAATTTTTTGTAAAAACTTGGTGATTCAACATCCTTTTTAGCTTGTACTATTCACCATTTTTGGAGGTCTCGATTTCAATTATTCGCCAATTGGCGAAGATTCGCCACTAAATTTTTCCTTGTTGTGCACCCTTGTGTCCTGCCACTGAGTATAAAAAGATAGGAACCTTAGTCTACTCTACCCTTTCTACACATTACATCAACAAAGAGGGATCTTCCTCTCTATAATCCGAAGGAGCAGTACTATAACAATTGCAATAGTTGATCATTTCCAATAAGCACTCTAGAGGTGCTAATTAAAACACCAACATAATCCAATGCAACAGACGACATCAAAATCGGAGTTCACTAGCCCCCACTATGGTGAATTGAATGAGATATGCTTCTACTAAATTTGACTAAATGTTGGAGAAAAATCACCTTTTTGATTATCATTTTCACTTTTGTTGTTTGAAGGCTTAGAGAGAGATACAATTTCACCAAGGAGTGAGGATGTCGAGTCGATGACCGTACTAGCCCCCGAGACTCGAGATCTTACGAGTGGACATTGCACAAGGCATAGTGGCATCAACGATGAGTTGCCTATTCCTTTTCCTTGTAATTTATTTCTATATTTTATGTTATTTTCAAGGTTTTTCCAAAATTAATGGCGTCCATGTCTATTTTGGGTGACAGTGTCCCAAAATGGCGCCATTGTCCTAAAATGGCACCATTGTCCTAGGATGGTACCATTGTCCTAGGATGGCACCCTTGTAGGAGAGGAGAGGATTTCGAGGAGTGAGCTATGACAGAGATGCAAAGGAGGAGGATGAGGATCAACAACCAATAGGAGAAGATCTCAAGGAGCAAGTAGAGGCTAGAGATTCCCCCGAGGAGATACCTACATCTCATCCTTGCATCACACAAGCACAGTCTATGACTCCAAAGGGGATACGGTCCTACAAGCATGAAGGGAGCAACCATAAGACTCCCACCACACCACCAGCCTCTTAAGGGAGTCTTGATGTGGCCACCATAGTGTCCTATCGAGATCTTGATTAGTGGACCGGTGATCCAGGTGATGATATGTTACTGATGTATGTTATTAGCTTTCTTATGTTTATATATGTTATATCTTGTTCTAACTTATTTTACATTTTCATTGTTACAGTTGGGACATGAGATTGGTTAGGATTCTTCAATCGAGTTATTACAAATATACCCCCACACCAATCGATAAAGATAGAGCATAGGTCACCATCGAGCGTGGGGCGCCATGCTGACTTATTTGAGATCCTATCACAATGGAGGATAGCACACAAGAACACCCTAAGGATTATTGATGAGGTTAGAGTTGAGAATGAGGATATTTGAGGTAGATATGAGGTACTACAAGTTGCATATGAGGAGCTTGGAGTCACTCAGGTTCCCATTGAGAACAAGGCATGGGCCTCTCTACCGAAGGAACTTAGTCGAGTGTGAGCGGAGAGGGATTAGATCAAGTAGGAGCAGGTCACAACTCTTATATGTGAGGCTACAATAGTAGGCTAGCTACAGGGTCTACAAGAGCATATTAGCTCCAAGAGCCATTCCCAATCCACTGTCACACAACAACCACCACCACCAAGTCCCGAGGATTCTAGTAGCCATAGACCTACCTAGATGTATTTTATTATAACGCACCACATTTTTATATCGTGGTGACTATTATGTATGTGAACCTTATGATCTATATGAGCATGTTTTTATTTATATGAGCCATGTTTTCTTATATTAGATGTTAATGTGATCTATTAAATAATCTTGGTAAGATTACTTAATAAATGCTTCCATGATCTAATTGTTATGTGATGAATGTGATCTAATTAAACACTTATGCATACTTAAATGCTACATTTTTTTTTAAGTGTATTTATTTTAGACTAGATGCCCATATGATCTAACTTTAAAATTAAATACATATAATGATCTAATTTAACACAAAACACACATGATTGAGTAGTATGTATAAAGAAGTAATAATCCAAATAAATGAAAAATTACTCATAAAAATTCAAGACACACAAATGTTTGTCAACACCGAAGCAATGTCAGATAAAAGAGGTTATCTACTTAATCTAACAACATGCTTTAACATGCATACTATTCAAAGAGATTGTTAAGTGCAATATCTGCACAAATGTGCAACATTTATGGGTTCTTTGAGAGGTGTACCATTATTTTTCTTAAGTTTATATGCTCCAAAACCATAGTCTTCATCTATGATATAGGGTCCTAACCAGTTTAGGCTAAACTTCCCTTTTTCATCCAAAGCACTGTTTACATTGAGTTAATTTCCATACAACACCAACTCCCCCTTATTGAATGAACAAACAATGACATTATCATTATACCGATGATGCAATTTTTTTTGAATAAGCTTGAAGATGTTCAAGAGTGTTTATGTGATGTTCATCGATCATTTCAAGTTGTTGTAATCGTTAGTCTCTATAAGTGTTATCATCAAGGCCACTAAGAGAGATCCTCAAAGAAGGAATTTCGAACTCTAAGGGCATTATTTCCTCTGCACTGTAAACAAGGTTGTATGGTGTGTTTCCAATAGATGTGTGAACACTTGTGTAGTATGCCCATAACGCATAAGAGATTTGAGTGTGTCAATCCTTGTTATGCTTGCTAACTGTTTTACATAAGATTTGTTCAATTATTTTTTTCATTACTTCTACTTGACCATTAGATTATGAGTAATAAGGTGTAGAAAAGTGATTTTGAATGTGATTTTTTTCCAAAAACCTCTTCACTTCCTTGTTCTTAAATGGTGTCCCATTATCTGAAACTAAGGCTAAAGGAAGGCTAAATCATGTGATGATATTTTCTAAAATAAAATGACATATTACATCAACAGTTACAGAACAAAGAGGGATTGCATCTACCCACTTTTTGAAATAGTTTGTAGCAATGATTATAAACGCATGTCTTGAAGAATAAGGAAGAGAAATCTTTCCAATAAGATCAAGGCCCCACATCGAAAATGGCCAAATAGGAACTTAAGCATGAAGTTCGGAAGTAGGAGCATGAATCAAATTGTTATGTTCTTGACATTTAGGAAATTTCTTAACATGGTCAAAACAATGTTGTTCTATATTACACCAATAATATCCTATAAGAATTAATTTTTGAGCCAATGATCTTCCTCTAAAATTCCCCCCGCAAGCACCCGCACAAGCTTCCTCAAGAACCATAGGGATTTCAGATTCTTTAAGATACCTAAGGAGAAGGCCATTGAATGACCACCTATACAATACATCTGCTAAGATTATATATTGAGATACAAGTTTTTGAACGCGAGCTCTAGTGTTCTTAGTGGTTGTTTCAACAAAGGTGCCTTCTTTTAGATACTTAAATATTGGAGTGTACCATTCATTAGAGGTTTCAATATTGGAAACCAATGTTTCCTTTATCTTTTCATCTATTGATGGTGTTGTGAGAGTGTGGACAACAAATGTGAAATCCATGAAAGAATCTTTGAGAGCAACAAGGGAAGCAATGCTTTCCATTGCATCTATGTGTCGATTATCCTTTTGCAGAATATTTTCAATAGTGTATGATATAAAGTGTTCTAATCATGTTAGCATGAGGTTTTTATATTGATATAACTTATTATACTTTGCTTAATAAGACTCATTGATTTTTTTAATGATCAATTGAGAGTCTCCAAATATATGAATGTGTTGAACACCTAAGGACAAGGTTGCACGCAATCCTGGAATAAGAGCCTCATACTCTACAGTGTGTTTGTACATAGGAAATTTAGATGGTAGGATAAGGAAATTGGCTTCCTTGAGGGAGGTATTACTATAACTCTAGCACCAAATCCAGTTTGACACTTAGATCCATCAAAATATGATTCACATGTTTTTTTATCATCTACTTTTAACATATTTTTGTTAGGGAATGAATCTTGCAATTTGATAAAGCTAACGGTGAAGGAGCCTTGGCTAAATGGTTGGTCAATGTGTGGCCTTTGATTGCTTTTTGAGAAATAAATTTTAGATCAAATTCGGTTAAAAACATAACCCACTTAGCTAAATGTCCTAATAAATCTGTTTTAGTGAATGGATGCTTTAAGGGGTTAAATTTTGTAACATGGACTTCTACGTTTAGTAAATAATGTCTCAATTTGTTGGTAGAAAACACGAGAGCCAAACATTGTTTTTCTATAGTTGTATAATGAGTTTCATAATTAATCAATGTGTGACTGATGTAATAAATAGGATGCTCTTGACATTCTCATCTTATTATGCTAATAGTGTAGCAAGAGTGTGTGTTGAAGCTGAAATATAAAGAGAAAAAGGTTTTCTTAGTATGGTTGGTTGTAAGACGGGAGGATTAGACAAGTATTGTTTCATATTTTCAAAGGATTTTTGACAATCCTCATTCCATCTAAATTTTGATTCTTTCTTAAGGAGCTGGGCAATGGGAAGAATCTAATCCGCCAATGATGCAATGAAATGGCAAATAGCCTAAATCTTTCCTTGAAAGCTACATAATTGTGAAATGTTCTTAGGAGGGGGAATGTTTATTATAGCATCAATCTTCTTTATTTCCACCTTAATGCCTCTATGTGACTCTATAAATCCTAATAGGTTTCCACTATCCACACCAAAGACGCATTTTTTTGTGTTCAAACTCATGTTGTACTTATGAATTCTTTCAAAGATTTGACAAAGGATTTTGACATGGTCTTGACGCGTTATAGACATAGCCAAAATATCATCAACATAATCTTCCAAAAATTTATGTATGAAATCATGGAATATTAGTGTCATAGCTCTTTGTTATGTTCCTTCAGTATTTTTCAATCCAAAAGGCATAACAACCCAACAAAACTTTCCCCAAGGTGTAGTGAAAGTTGTTTTATATTGACCTTGAGGGTTGATAAAGATTTGATTATACCACGAAAATCCATGCATAAATGATAATAGGGCATGTCCTGTAGTTGAATCCACTATCATGTCAATATTAGGAAGGGGAAAATTATCCTTTAGAGATGCTTTATTAAGATCATGAAAATTTGTACACATCTTAATAAGATTATCAAGTTTTTTCACTACAACAATATTAGATATCCAAGGTGAATAATCAATAGGGCGGATGAAACCAACTTGTAAGAGATTTTCAATCTCAATATTAACCAATAAAGCTACCTTAGGATTCATCTTGTGTATCTTTTGTCTTACCGGTTTAGCATCTTTTTCATGGATAATTCTATGTGTGACTATCATAGGGTCAATACCCGGCATATCTGAATAATTCCAAGCAAATATTTCAAGAAAGTCATGTAATAATGTTTTGTGATCTTGTTCATCATCATCAAGACATTTTCCTATTTGAATCACCTTCTCTTTATTACATGGGCCCATTGGTTTGTCTATGGTGTCTCCTACAAGTAACGTGTTTTGATTTGGAACATCAAGAATTGTTTGAGATTCATCTTGTTCATCATCACATGATTGAGTTTCTTCTCCAAAGTATCCCTTGTTATTTAAACAATAGGTAAAACCATTATTATGATGATGGCTATGAAAAGTGTCATACATTTCCAAAAATTCTGCTAGAGATTCATCATTTTGAAAAGTATCCAGTAACATATCATTGCTTGTGGTATCTATCATTTTAGGATGCACCAAGTTTATAGTTGTCTTAGGGGAATCTTGTGTGATCACATTGACATTTAATGAAGGTATTTTTTTATGCTTTAATTATTTTTGAAGGATAATAACCAATACCTCTTGTTGTTTCTTGTGTGATGAGCTCTATGGGAACACGAATGCCTTGTTCTTTTGCACCACATCCTTTCCATTATAATTGAATTGTTTCAAGATTGATATCCTCTTTGTAAATGGCTTCCATTTCTTTCGAGGAGGTGGTTTCTCATAATTGTTTCATCACAAGTGGATGTGTAATTTGTGTTTCCTCTTTGCTAGAAGTTGTAGATTCATATGCTTTTTGATGATTCAATGATATATTGTGTTGATATAATTGTGGCTTCTTTTCTTTTTCTAATTTTGATTATGTGATCTTGTATTCTCCCATGAATGTAGGTGTAAAATCTAATGAACCCCAATCATCATCCAACAATTTTGTCACCGATGAAAGACACTCATCTTTATCTTCTTTTTGCAAAGGTTTCACTTTTGAGGTTGGTATCAATGTTCTCAAAGGACTTTTTATTCCTTTCTCATTTTGTAAACAATTTTCATATTTTGGATCAGCTTTTATCATGTAAACCTTATTGTTGTAAGTGTATTTCATCGATGAAGCATTGAAGGCACTCCTTTCATCTCATGGAGTCCATGGTCCAACCAAAGGCGATTGTATGAAATATCATGGGGCATGACATGGATAGGAGTTTTCAACATAACCTTACCAACTTTATAGGTAAAGTTATTACACCAAGTGGTTGTTTTCCCACATTTTCAAAACCATGGATAGACAAAGAATCTAGTTGAATTTTAGTCTTATCTACCCCAATTTTGTCCAAAAGATCTACACTAAAAGATTTACCCTTAATCATTATCAATAAGGGTACGCCTAATCCCAACCTTGTTAATAACAACCATTATCATCAAAGCATCATTTTTTTTTTGTGTTTCCAAAGGAGGTAATTCACTTTGATGAAAGCCAATGTCTACATTAATTGATTCAATACCCTCAATTAAGGCTGCTATATCATTTGGTTGTGCACAAGGAGGGACCACAACTTTTTGCAAATCACTTTGAAGCATGCCATGGTAAGTAGGTGATGTTTGAATAAGATCCCGCAAGGAAATCTTAGCAGGTGTGTTACAAAGTTACTGCACAAGATCATACTCCTTTCCACTATGTTGAGGTAAACAAGGGCTACTAGGTAAAACAAGTTGTGAGAGTTGGATCAATGAGGGAATGGCTTTTTTTTGTCTTGGTTGCTTGTTCTTCCTTGTGTTATATGTATGAGAAACTATGTGATAACTTGGTTGTTGCAACACATGATTACTAGTGATTTGTTTTGTAAATTTTAAGATATGGCCATGAGCTTTTGTTTTGTTTTGAGGTGGTCCTATGATAAGCACGAGCTTGGTTTGGACTTTAGGTTGTTACATAGGTGGATAAATGATAAGTTGGGGTGTGATTGCATTAATTATTCTTTTTTGTGTAGGAATGTTGCAAGCCTTAGTAGAAGATCTAGGAGAGATGAAGTCCTCAAGGGCTTTATCTAAGATATCAAAGTCATCACAACTAAAGGGATCAATAGGTATACAATGCACTTGTAGAAAGAGATCTAACATGATGAGATGACTATGCCTTCTCCAAGACTAACCATTAAATTTCAATTTCAATTTATGTTTACACGTGCTAAGGTTAACTAGGATTGAAATTAGACTTATAACCTGTTACAGACACAAATCTAGAAATCAAATTCAAAATTTGCAAACTAAAAATAGGTATTAATCTATTCCTGAGATCTAAGGAAAATTTTATAAGACTAGGATGCCCTAGGGCATCTATTTCCTACTAGGGCTCTTTCTAAAATTTTAGTTTTAGAGTCATTAGTGACAGAAACTAACTATGTGACAATTTGCAGACCCATATTTGGAACCGATTTTGTTGCTATTTTATGAGTTTGTAAATTTACGTGTTGTAACAACTTAGGGTTTTGAATTTTTTCCAAAATAAAAATTAATTTACCCAAATTATGTAATGCTTCAAAAAAATGTAAACAATTATCCTACAAATCTAATAATTCTCAGTACTGCAATAGAATACTTTTTCACAAATTGACACAAAATAATGTAAAAATGACACCTTTCTTTGACATAAAATAACACCTTTTCAAAATTTCAAATCAAATATTAGCAAGCAAGAACAGACTAATAACACAAAGACAAAGATCTGTGCAAAAAAAATTAGGCCACCAGTAGCAGGACAAAACTACCCAAGGGTGTCTTTGTCCTGGATAGGGTAGGTAAAAGCTAAAAGTTAGAATGTTTATGATATTATTTAAGGAATCTATTTCTATTTGCAAATATATTTGATAGTGAATGATTTTCTAAAATTTTCTCAATTTATGACAATATAACTCAAATTCAAATATGTAACAATGTTTGAACAAAAAGTGACAATTGTGAATACAATTTTGAATGTAGATCTAACCTAAATGATGTTAGAAAAATGGTAGAGAAATAGCAATAATGGAAGCTTTGACATATTATTGTAAACCATATTATGCAATGTAAACCATATGGAGATTTAAACAGCTATAAGTAATGAAAATGCAAAGAACATATAAAGCACAACACATAACACAATGTTTACATGGAGAAACCCTTTCGAGAAAAAACTCCACCAAAGAAGAGATTAATAGCTATATTAACAACAATGGTGTTTCACAATACAATCACTCTAACTCCTCTTCAATCCGATAGTATCAATGTACCTATAAAACATCTCATGGAGTCTCCAACTCAACCCCTCAATATATAGACTCATGGGGGCTCAAAATACCACCATAAAACATTACCATGGGTCAAAAAAAGGTTCAGAAATACCATGGTAAAAATCCATTCGACCCCTTACATGTTAGACATGGTCTCTTACATGACATTACACCTTACAATATGTCATAAGAATCGCTATAAAATAGGAGATGCTCTTACATGCGTCATAAACCATCAATAGCTATGCAAAGATTCTCTTACGCATGTCATAGATGATTCTCACATCCAAAATGATATCCCCCACTTTTAGCATTTACAGTTGTCATAGAATCTATCATAACATCCTTAAAAATAGGCTTTCCATGTTATACCACTAGATGGGCATCTTTTGACAACTAATAACTTATTTTTCAAGGCATTGACATGTGGCAAAAGTGCTAACTCAAAATCTCACGCCCCTTTGGATGGAGCACAATTATTTAATAACATAAATATTTTTTATCCATGGGAAAAACTAAAGTAATAATAAATAAACAACTTATAAATTGCTAAGGTTGAGACACCTTAATTCCCAACAAATGACTGAGATTAATCCTATTAAAATCTATGATGCAATATGAGTTGCAATTTTTTGAATTTTTGTCTTTTATGATGCAAAAATGAAATCCTAAACGAACAATACAAAATAATCAAATGCTAAACCTAGATCTAGGGTCAAATTACTTCATATTTTAGAAGGTTTATGATGTCAAAATTTTAGGTTCACCAAAATGTAACATAGAAAAAGGGAACCCTAATTTTGATGTATAAAACCTAGGATTAATTTCTTCCTATTTCAAGGTTACATTAGGATGCAAATCAACAAGGTGTTTAGATTGACTTTCAACCATGAAGTTGCTTCAATCAGAACTGGATATGATCCTTGCGAGCCTTAGAAATGGATTGGAATTGATTTGCCTTGATTTACCTAATTAAACTATGTGCACTAATATGAAAAATGCTAGATCCAGCAACTAGCAAACTGTAACAGAGATTTACAGGAAGATATGGGAAGGGAAAAGTGTTGTGTACCTATCATATAAATTTGTATCCATCCTGAATAGGAGGACAGATCTTCCCAAGGGCGTCTATTTCCTTGTACGCCTTTTTTGGAATTGAAAAATTAAACATGTAGCTCTTTGTCTGCTCTCTAATTCCTTCCCTATAAACTTTCACATTTGAATTCAGACCAATGATAAATCTACAAAAGAGATGGTGGGGGTGGCTATATAGGAGTTTGCCTCAATCGAACCCTTTTTTTGGTATTTCTACCTCCACAAATAGCCAAAGATCTGATAGATAATGTGTGTGTGCTCTTAACCTTAAGTGCATCTAAAGTTGTTATGAGATAAATTGCATAAAACCCTACTCAAGTGTGTTAGAGAAGGATTCCTATATGAAATTGTCAAGATCTACCTAAGAGAAAGTCAAATACCCTTAGGAAATCTGAAAGACAAAAATACCTTTCTTTAGGCTGCAAGTAGGATGAAGCTTGAAGATGATAACACTTAGGAAACAAGTCATTAGGTTGAAGTAAATGGACAAATTCATCTCCCAAACCTAGAATCCATCATGCTCTTTTATTGTCATCAATCTTCAATCATGAAATAGGACTTGATCAAATCTC
>VDFB02061555.1:0-99413 GCA_007258455.2 Sequoia sempervirens
AACATATTACAAGCTCTCCTAGTATGGTAGATAATATGGAACAAGAGAATGATACATTACAAACACCGAACAATTTTATAGTCATCCCCTAATCTCCCCATTATCAATAATCAAAAAAATTCAACCATTAATAACTCCCTTGGTTGTGATGAAGCTATTTTGGATGAACCAAACCTTAATTGTCATGAACATGTGGTCTTTTATTCTCCTAAAATATCTCCTTCTAGGGAGGATATTATAACCCAAGACAAAGATAGTGTTCCCTTCAAAGAAAATGAAGACTCTCACTTATATTACGAGATGTTAACATTATTCAACCTCAACTTAGATTTATCCCCATTGATATAAACCTCCACCTAAAAAAAACCCAAATTTACTCTCTACCCACCTTCACATAAACAAAAAAACTCAAAATAAGCTTCAACTTATTCTTTACCCACCTTCACAAAAACTTCACCCCTCCAACCAACCCTATTACACCCTTTACACCCTAACACCAATGTATAGCATCAATCTAGAAAATATATTGTTGCTCATACATATAACACCAAAAATAACCCACAACTGCCACAACCAGCCCCACCTTCTTTACCCTTACCTAATCCTCCTAGTGCTCCTTGCTATAGCCCACACACAAAGGAGAATGATCTTGTTGAAAAATTAAAGAATACTCTTGCCAAAATTTTCCTTTGAGATTTCCTTCAAAACTCAGCAAACTACCACAATATTCTTCCAACATCCTTAAAAAAATTTGAAGCTCCTCATGATACAACTCTAAATGATGTGGCAGCTCTAATCCATAAAATGAATCAAACTAATCTTTACATTACTTTCCATCAACATGAGCTCCCTCCTTTAGAGTTGCAAAAAAAAAAAAATAGTTTCATGATCATTGCTCGATACAATAGGATAGGGATAAAGTGCACTCTCACTGATAATGGTTTCTCCCTTAAGGTGTGTAGTATGACTATCCTTGATCGATTAGATGTTGACAGGTCACTACTAATACCTGATTTCATACCTATTTGAGGATTTTTTAATTCAACAAAGCAACCACTCAATGTAATCACTTTTCCTATTATGGTTGGGGTGGTTACTTTGTAAACTCCTATTCATCTCATGCCTTATGATCTTTCATACAATCTTCTTTTAGGAAGATCATGGATTCATGAGATGCATGTAGTTCCTTCAACCATTCATTGTATAATGAAATATGTCTATAACAATAACATTTATCAAGTTGAAGTAGATCTCGAACCTAAAAGTTTCTTGCACCTTGTAAAAGGAACTACACATCTTCTAAAAATATTAATTCTAAAATCCAACATAGATCCTCTTGAAATTTAACAGAATGATGAGGAATTTCCATCTAAATTATTTGGTGACAATTGGGGATCCTTTGAATTTACACCTTCATCTATGGGAGAATACATACTCACACAAAGGAAAGATGAGAAACAAGCATAACCAACCATAATATCAATGCAATATTAGGAAAACCTTTCAAAAGCATCTGCCTCAACAACTTTAGATAAACATACAAACTAGACAACCACCTAATTCCAAAGCAATGAAACAAATTTATGGAAAAGGGCATGAACTCACAAAACAACAGGGATATAGTGGAAAAGGATGTGGTGCTCGAGAACAAGATATCCACAACCCTATAGAGCCTAACACACAACAAACAACCCATGGTCTTGGTTATTGTCCTTCATCCCAACCTTCACTCAACATCAAAAATCTCACAAAACACACTCCTAAATTATCCATCACAAATAATGGTCTTGAACGTCATCCTTTACAAAACATGAAAAACACAACTATGTCTTTGTTTAATGTCAATTTCATCTCACAAACTAATCATGATTTGAATTCATTAGATTTTATATCCTCCTATAATGGGAAGAATAAAATCTCACAATCTAGAGACACTTGTGTAATTATGACATCTACTACTAAGAAAGGTGTATCTTTGACACCAACTACAAGACCACCTTCTACCATTTATCAAGAGGGTATCTTGTTGAGACTCCTCCAAGATCACTTGATCACCCTCCCTCTAAGAACTCAAAATAAATGTTATGAAAAAACTTCATTTTGTGACTATCATAGAGTTCATGGTCACTCCACTAATGAATGTCATGCTTTGAGTCATAAAATACAACATTTTCAAGAGTTTGGTATGCTTCCCTATATGGGGGCACCTCATCCCTATAATTTCTATTGATTTTCAATCTAGTATACATCTCATCAACAATTTTGGTTCACCTTTGTCCTACACTAAGTGGGAGGAAGGGGTTTGATAGCCTTGTCCTCATATGTCACTTGTAGTGGCATCCTTTGGCTAGTCGTTAACCTTTCATGAATACATAAGAGCAAGCTTGGGATGTAGATGAAATGCCTTAAGTTGGCTCGCATATGACATACTTCTCTTTTTGATGGCATAGATTATCGGAAACACATGACCTCGCATAGGGATTTTTGAATAAGTTGTCATGACTCCTTCTACTTTAAAGAAATTGCTCATATTATAGCTACTCACAACTGCTTTAAAGTTGGGGCATACATCACCACTCACATTTCATTGTGTGATTCCTTTCTTCTTCTGATGTGTTCCTTTTCTTGGTGGAGTCAATGGGATTGATTCCCTCCAAGAGTGTGATACTTCTTTTGACTTATCCTCTCTTGGATACATTAAGCATAATGTTCCCTAAGATGATACATTGCACAAACTAAGCAAAATCCCCTTGAATAGTTCTTACACTATCTTGCATTAACAATCTCTATTAGTGTCAAGCATACAAAGTTTTGCTTACCTCATAGAACTCAAAAATTAGTTTTCCCTTCTAGCACCTTATTAATGTTATAAGGAGGTATAACTTTGGTATGGTTAAGCGGGAATCCCATCTAGCAACATGAATTTTCCCCATAGCCTCCTTTTTATTTGTGAGTGCATACCAACTAGTGCATGTATTTCACCATTTTCGGATTTTAGACCCCATGAACAATCAGAAGTTCCATGGCCCTAGAGTGAGTATGTTGTGGCCTTATCACCCCACAAATGAACTGAAGTTCTATGGATCCAGAGTGAGTGCATCTTTTCCACCCCATTTTTCCTTTCATTCTTGCCATTGCAAGATTTTATATCTTGGGGGCTTGACTTAGGATCTTGGATCCTGGGGGCTTGGCCACCTCCTCTGATCTTTTTCATTCTTTGTCATATACAACTTTACACTTGGATCTTTCTTGAATGTCTACTTTAGTGTGAGTTTGAAGCAAGTTTATCCTCTCACTAAAGTGGGGGCTAATGTGCTATAGAAAAAAGGACCCTTTACATGGAATGGGATTAATTCATGATAAAATGGACTTAATGAGGTCTTGATCTAGTTTTGTGAGGAATTATATGCATTCAAATTAGGTCTTGGACCCTTTAAAATTGAATAACATGCTTTTATTGATGTCATGTAAAGGAGTTGTAAAGTGTTGTAAGAAGCTTTCAAACTTTTCTAGACTCACTTAACCTATTTCTCCCAAATTAAACATTATAAAATGTTTTCAATAACATTATTACATCAATCTAGAAGGTTCTTAACTAAAACTTAATGTTAAACTAGTCTTGTAATGTGTCTTGCACATTCACATTCGTTTCTATGCCTTTATAGGCTATGTGGACCTCATTTTAGTGTTGTAAAGTGTATTTAATCACACTTTCACATTGAATTTTGTACCCCAAGCCCTATTTTACATTCACATTGAATCACTAATAGACCCATCTTAACACATATTGTGCATCTCAAGGCTTAAATTGATCAAATACCCCACAAGGTTGCATTTTAGACCTTATTTTCATATCTCTTGGCATCAAAGTTGTCAAATTAGCCCCTATGGGATCCATTCACCATGCATGGTGAATAATTCCCATCGAAGTGGGACCCATTCACCATGTGTGGTGAATGAGTCACATTTTTCCCAATTTTGAGCTTTGAGGAAGAATAAAGTGAAATTTGAGTTTAATTTTGCTTCATGTCAACCTATGATGAGGTATTAACGAGTTACTATTAACAAGTCACTAAGGAATAAATGTGTATAAATATGTTTTTTTCTCCTCATTTTACATCTCTCATTCATCCATTAACTCCTTCACATCATTCATTCATCACCATTCTTCTATCTCAGGTCAAGCAAGCATTGCAAGTCATCAATTTAGCTTCCTAAGACATCCACGAGAAGATCCTTCATGTTTTGTTGTAGACTTTCAAGATCAATGATCATGGAAAGGTAATATATTATACTATTGCATGTTTCATTCTATTCTTTCATCATTTTAGTTTAATTAGCTAAATAGGGTTTGACCAAGGAAAATTCCCATGCCCTAACATTCAACATCTCTCTCTCTTACATTGTGTGTTTGTAGATTTAGGGCTCTTGGAAGCTTAAAAATAATTGAAGATCAATTTGCAAGGTTTCTTAAGTCTTCTTCTCATTCAAAAAGTCATAATATCAAAAAAATCTCATTTTCAGACTCGTAAATTAGAGTTTTGGAAGTGGATACCTAAAGGGCATCAAAATGAAGATTGGAAGCTTTGAAATCCACCTTTGAAAATCCAAAAATTCAAAAGTGGACTCATTCACCATGGGTTGCAAATGAGTCCCACCCCAAGGTTATTTTTTGGATTTTTACATTTTTAGATACCCTTTTGTTAGAAACGGGTTCAGATACAGTTTTGCAGAACTAGGACTAATTCACCCAGAATAGCAAATGAGTCCCTCCAAGCTTGAAAATCAGGATTATCAACATTTTAGAGGTTATTTCCAATCTTCATCCACATTCAAGGTGCACTTTTTCAGTTTGGTTCAATTTTGATTAGTTTTGCATTAATTTCAAGGTGATTTTGCATTACACAATGTGTTTCCCAGCATAGCATAATTCTTAGATTTTGCATTCATAATCAATCAATTAGTTTATATAATTGCATTTAGATCATCTCATTTAGGCCAAATAATATTCTACATAATTTGAATGATCCCTTAGCATTTTTGGGCCATATCTCTCTCCTTTTTGGTGAAAAACCCTAGAAGAGGTGGAGAAGTACATAGGAGCCTAACAATCTATGGTTCACTTTACAACCATAATAATAAGGAACTTCAATGATAATAAATTTCCTCTTCTAATTGGTTGCATAAAAAGGATGCAGGGGATTAGCAATGTGGACACTAGAAAAGTAACCCTTTTACTTTTTTTTCTTGTTTGGGTCCTCCTTGTGACTTTGGAATACTTGTTCCTTTTATTTAATGTCGCAATGTGGATAACACATTCACATTAGCTCTTGAGCCCTAGAAAATTAAAATAATTCAAGTGGTGCCTTACTGAAGTGTTGTAACACACTTTCACACTTTTCTAGGACCTTATTAATATAATTAACCAAAATAACATTTTTTTATCACTTACCAAGCCTTATTTCAATGTGTTCTAAAGTGTTTTAGCAAACTTTCATGCTTTTCTAGGTTTTTATCAATAATTTGACCCTTTATTATGCTTAATTGGCCCCATTATACACTTATAATCCTTACTTAAGTGTATTTTTTTAAATAATCTCGTTAAATATCATTTAATACATCTTAATTTTTGACAACCACTTAAAATTCCTAAGTGGGACCCATTCACCACTAAGGGTGAATGAGTCCCATTTGGCTCAGAAATAAAAAATAATTTTAAATTTCTAGAGGGATATTGTTCTCTAAGAACTAAGATCGGCCTATGATGTGGTATTTTCAAGAAATTTTGTATAATCATTTATAAATATAGGGTTTTCCCTCTCATTTCACCCCCATTCACTCATTTATTCACTCAAGCATTCCATCAATCAATCAATCACTTTGGCATTTTAGGAGTTTTCAACCATATATCCTATAAGCATGTGATAAAATCTACAAACACTAAACTTCAAGCATGGGTTAATGACCTACAAATTCATCAAAATACTCCTATGAAATAATGCAAAATTCTTCCTAACATGATAACAAAACAAACTAAACTGAAAGAATGAAGAATACATAATGCACACTTATCTCATAGTGGATTGGTGCTACTTTGATGTGAAAAGTAGCCCTTTCCCAACCCTTGATTAACCTCCATGATATGATAGGTTGATGATCAAGATGATGGATGGACAAAATTAGTTCTTCAATGAAGAATGACCTTGCATGAGCTTCTTGGATGAAATTGTGGAGTTGTGGAGGATTTGCTTGAGTATGAAGCCTCTATTTGTATATTTTCAAATGCTGAGTGTTGAAAAGGGACCAATGTGGGACTAAGAAACAGGCCAATGAAAAGAGGCCACTTGTCATCATGTGGGTGTTTGATGCATGTGCAAGATTTGGGAAATGTGCCCAAGAGGGGGGAAATATGAATTCAAATTTGAGAGTTAATGCTTAGTGGGGGACATGTAAGAGGTTATTAATTGCTTTGTTGGATGTACATTCCCACTTGGTTTTGAATTCAAACTTGATAGAATATTCCATGTTGAGTGAAAATGTTGGATTTAATAAATCAATAAATGGATTTATTTGTGAAAGTTGAAAAATCTAGAGAATGCAAGTGGGTGACATTAACATTTGATCATGGTTAGATTAAATTAATGATGATTAGGTTAGCTTAATGGTGTTTAGATGATTTTGACTTTTAGGATTTAAATATTTGATTTATTTAAATCAGAAAAGGATGGAAATGACTTTTGAGATTTTAATTAAATAAAGTTTTATTTATTTAATTAAAGGATGATGTGAGCCTTTGATTTATTTAAATGCATAACCTTAGGACTAAAGACCTAATTTTCCTAGCGAATGGATTCGCTACGTTTGATTTATTCAATGAGTGGATGACTATGCATAATGCTAATTTTGCATGTCTACATTTTGCCCCTCTTTGAGGCCATGTATTTGTTGCATTGGTTCAAAGAATAAACTTTCCGCAATCAAAATTTAATTTTTATTTTTTTTTCGGATGCCCCAGCAGAAAGAAGTACATTGGTACATTGCCCCCTCGAGAGATAGAGCGAAAAGATTCAATTTGAGGGTTGATCTCATGATAAAGAGGTTCAAAATTGATTGGTGTTTGATGTGTATGATATGAATGATATGTGGTATGTCGATTGTGGATGCAAGATGTATGTATGATGGTGCATGATGATACAATGATGATGATGCATTGGTGATGATGATGTTAGTGTAGAAATGAGATGATGACAAGAGGATCCCACAAGTCCATGATCCGACAAGACTTTATTAGAGATGATTATGATGATAGATGATGATTTACTTATCAAGAATTGGGATTTTTAAAAGGGATACTTACCTTATGTTTGATAACACATGTAGATACGACATCAAGGTATAAGGAACCAGGATGGCATTGTACCTAGTGTGATGGACTTTGACTCGGCCAAGCAGATAGGAGTATTCTTGTTCATATTCTGACATATGGAAACCTTGCTAGGACGCACGTTGAAAGCAACTATCTCTAGGCTCATTTTACAAGAACATCCAACAAGCAAAGTAGACAAAAGATAATGATCATTGCTCCCCATTCCTATCTCTAAATCCTTCATTCGATATCATCAAGAGGTCCTTGGAATGACTGCAATAAGATAAATCAAATGAAAAGATCAAGTACGCAAACAAGCTAATGTTCTTCATACCTTCACCCAAAGGGATTTTTTTTGATAGGATAAGAATCCAAGTGATATCCAAAATGATGCCCATTGTTGGAACGATATATCCTAGGACATGCATTGTATAGGATGATGATGGTTTGATAAGTTGATTGATAGGCTGTTGATATAAAGTTGATTGACATGTTTGAAAGTGATCAAGAGTTTGATTTTGTGTTTAACGATTTTTTGCTTCGATTTAGATTTTACGATTGAAGCTTTTTGGCCGATTGTTGTGTTTACCGCTTATTTCATAAAGGATGAAGGTGACGAAGGATTTTATTATGGATGATTGATTATTGCGCGTGCTTCAGATGAGATCTGATGGATTTTTCAACATTTGGATGTTGTTGATGTTTTTACAATGTTTTGAGGCTACTTTGGTGTTTTTGAGATTTTCAAATGTTTTGATTTTTTGATTTTTTTGAATGTTTTTTGGATTTTGTGTTTTTTTGAATATTTTTGGATTTTGATGCTTTTCGAATGTTTTTGGATTTTGATGCTTTTTGAATGTTTTTGGATTTTGATGTCTCGGGGGCTGATCAAAGATGAGCCTTGCCTATGTTTAAGCTTAGAGACGACGTAGTTTGGATTCCAATGTTTCTGATGTTTTCTATTTTTGACTTGTTTTTGGATTTTTTGATGTTTTGGATGTTTTTGGATTTTTGCATGTTTTGACGATTTGGATAAGGATGTGTTTGATGATATCAGTGCTCTGTTTAGGATTTTTGTTGAATGATCGAATCAATGGATTGATTATGACGATAACATTGTTGAGGATACACAACAATGCAAGGATTGATTGATGATGGATTGATGATGGATTGATGTTGATAACATTGTTGAGGATGCACAACAATGCAAAGATAGTGTTAAGCAACACAATTATTGGGAATGATATCCCAAGATGATGGATTGATTGGATTCGATTGATCAAGATTGTTGAAGCTTGGTTTGGAACAAAAGTTTGTTCGAATGATTTGATGTGATGTTTGAAGTGTAACTTAGATGCAACTGATAGTGATTATTTGGATTATTAAGGAACATTTTCTCGTCAAAATATGCCATGGGCTAGTGATTTGGATTTTTTTCTCACAAGTGGTTTAATCAATTTGATTTCACATTTTCCAATGTTCAGATCACCACATAAGTCAAAGGATATAGATCAAGTTTTATTCTCAAAGCAAGATGTAAATATATGCCCCCAATGTCTAGCAATGTAGAGAATGTTAGGGATGGATCCTTGGATAGGTTTATGGATAGATGGATAGGATTATCTTGTGATAAGATAAGGTGTTTGGATAAAGGATGCTCATTTGGATAATGCTTCATGGCTTAGATAATGTTGCATAGGATAGGATCAGTGAAAATGACCCATGTCAAGATGTTTGCCATAATCAAGTGTAAAGTGTGCCCCAAACTTTCACCAAGATCAAGATAACTTGGATGATGGATATAGATGGATGAAAATGGGTTGGATCAATGGTTTATGGATGAATGGATTTATTATGGTTGAGATGGATGGGGTTTTGGATTTATTATAGATGGGATGAGATGCTTTCATTTGAACTAGTGCACATAGATGCTCGATTCTACAATACGACACCCATTTGCTGTAGTTTCATCGTCTGCCCAAAGTACCACCCATGCAGTTTCTACCAGAGGACAATTTTTCTTACTATTTTCAAACTTTCTATTTTTTGATTTTATTTTTTTATTTTTTTGATTTTTTGAAAGATTTTAAGCTCATGTTGAATCATATGTTGTCGACGAGATGCCCCTATCATAATGTGCCATCAATATCCTACTTGAAGAAGTCATATAAGATATGTGCACTTGAATGCAACTTTTGGGATCCTTTTGATTCCGCTTTTATTGATACTAAGGTTAACTCTGGTCATACACATCGCAACAAAGTTCCTTCGCATCCTTATGATGAAGGGTCATTGCCAATACATGGTCAATGTGAGAATTAAACACTGCATGAAGTGATGGACTGTATTTAGGATAGAGATGGATCGCCTGACGTTTGGGAAACCTTTGACTCAAACTCTGGGAAGATGATAAATGATGGGTGGATACGTATGTGTGGAATTAGGGACCAACCGCTTGATATCTCTTCTTGTGGATCATTTGAAAAGCCTGATTTTGCTTTTGTGGACATCTTTGATGGATACTTTTCCCTTTTTTATTTTTCCCCATAGTTTCTTTGACTAATGGAGTTTGATAGGGATAATCTTTCATTGTATGTTTTAGTATCCATACGTATTTGATTTGTCCTGGCGCTTTCTAGCTTCTTTTCTTTGCTAATGTTCTTCATACTTTGATTCACTCCTTTATTTGACGCTGGTCCCAATTGCGGGATGGGGTGATCAAGGCATGATGTATGGTGAGTTGATCATTGATTGTGTGTAGATACATCCTCAATGTTCTCCTCGATGGAGAGATTTTGATCATTGTTTTCAATAATTGTTGCAAAGAGATTGTGAATGTCTTCAACCATAGGGTCAAGTGATGTTGACATTTCTTGAGTTGGATCATTGTTGAGTATTGTTGGTGGATTTTGATCATGATTTAAACCAAGGAATGATGTTGATATGGCCGGTGGTGGAGATGTCCCTTGGCGCAATGATTCAACTATTTTGGAAAGTACCACAATTTGATCTCGTCAAATTTGTTCTTGATTTCGATCTTAACTCCCTTGATATAATTGATTTGGTTCTTGTTTAAGCAGATTTGGAGTGTGTAGTTGTGTTTGATTTTGGACAATGTTCCGATTTGAATGACACTTAGATTCGCATGATAGGTTGAAATTGACCATTTTTCATGTTTGGAATATCTCAGATGATTTTCGCTGCATCCATCCCAATTTTTTTGGATTCATGTTTCAACACTTGTAATTCTGGTACCTTCCTCATTTGGTTTGTAGGATTTGGTGGATGATCTTTCATTTCAAGGCTCATGCATTGATTGTTCAATTGATAGACTTGTAGGTTTGGACTTGCATTTACCATCGGGAAATGTGTTCCAATCTTTGATTTGGGCATACTCACACTTGTTGTTCTATTGACATTTGTCGAAGGTAATGGTCCCATGTATGGATTGTATAAGTGTGAGTTTTGATAATCAATCGGCATTGTAAGGCTTTGAAGATTCAATTGATTTGGATTACTCAAGATGTATGGATAAAGT
Source organism: Sequoia sempervirens (assembly GCA_007258455.2). Classification (NCBI taxonomy): domain Eukaryota; kingdom Viridiplantae; phylum Streptophyta; class Pinopsida; order Cupressales; family Cupressaceae; genus Sequoia; species Sequoia sempervirens. The sequence goes on from VDFB02061555.1 coordinate 10,905, forward strand.
TTGTATTCCATGTTCTCCTTGTGTTTTGACCTTGTTACAAAAGCGACCTCTAAGGTTCTTAGGACTAATGACGAGATGAAGGATGAAAGGTGAATGATATGAGTGTTGAACGTTTTAGGGATTTTGAATCAATGCTAGACTTAGGGCTTGATTTTGATTGTTTGATGTGGATGATGAACTTGTAAACCCTAAGATGTTGGATGTTATCTTTAGGATGAACTTGTCAAAAGGTTTGCTAATTCAATTAGATGTATGAGAAAGGATGCATTCCCATGCATCTAACCAAACAAGGTGATTTTCATGTTGATGATGTGCCTAAGTCTGTAAATGATATTTCTAAAAGCTCTAAAGTTGTTTGTGAGATGGATTGATAAATGCCTGTTCTTACGAAGCCGACTAATCCTCTAAGAGACATAGAGGAGGACTTTGTTTACTAGGCCAAAGTATTGAAGAACACACTTTTCTCTAAGAGAAATTTCAAACCCAAAAGACCAATGTTTTCTCAAAAGACGATAAAAAGATAAACAAGCACATGTATGGGGTCCAATTTGTTATCTTTGCTTTAATGACTTCATTTTACCAAAAACAACCACTTGATTATGTTTCAAATTGAATTTCCAATGTCACAACTTATTTTCATCCCATAAAGTGCTATGTGGAAGTTCCAAGAAATTAGGACAAAGGTTGCCTAATGTTGACCTTTGTAAGAGCAAATTAAGATGTAAACCCAATTACTTAGAAACCTCTAAGGACATAATCCCAAGGGTAAGCAATAGTTCTTGGGTTTTTCCAAAGGTATTTTCTCTAACTAAGGGGTTTGAAATTTTCATGATGATGTTGAATGATGGTTTTCTAATGTTTTCGATAAATGCACTGTGTTTTCAAACAAGCAATGTAACATCCTAGCTCAATTGGTACGTTTTTCTTGGTGGGATTGCCTCATGCCCTTCGTAGTAGAAGAGATGACTTTACATGCAACCAAGGATAAAATATAAAGGTGTGTTAAGAATGAAGTCTTAACCTCTATATTTCAACCGAGATCGAACATGGCAAGTAACTTATTGGAATCTAAGTTCCAATGCACCACTTTAATAAACTTGTTGGATGGACTGGATGGATGCTATAAACAAGGTTCTTAATGACACAACATCGGGACATGGCACATTGTAAGCACCTGAAGAAGCTTTCACTAAAGGCTTTAATCAATCCTACTATGGGCTCTTATACATTTTTTACAATAGTACCCCTGCTCGGGAAGAAACTGTGACAGCCTAAGGTCTACATACCATGAGGACTTGATAGTTTAGTCTATACATTTGTATATCGCCCTAATGAAAACCGGATGCGAGCCACCTTCTCGAAGTTCTCCTTTCTGATGTGTCTCTTACAGCCCCCTCTAAAGGTGACTCAAAGAAGTAAAATGCATTTTGATTGTTTCCTCTTTGCACCCTAGATTGCACCAAGCACAAGGGGAGAGGATACGACTCAAATGCACTGCTAAAGACAAACGCCATATCCAAACACTTGTTTTTTTTTAGCCTCAAAGCAATGATGAGTTCATGTTAAAGCACCAAGATGAAGTGTGAAATTTTCCTTGTTCAATTTTAGCCAAATCCAAAAGCTAGTGAGTTTCTAATGTTCAATTTTAGTCCAATTTTGAAAACGAACAATGACCTAGTTGGCCTAAAACAAAAAATTAAAGTAGTGAAAGGAGGCTCTTAAGCATTAAAAAATGTTGTCAATCTTTAATTTTGATGTTCATTTTTCAAGCTTGAGCAATTTCGCTTGTTTTTGCTTGATTCTCACACTTGACTCCAATGCCAACCTACAAACATCACAAAGTTATTAGAAATAAGATGATCCTTTAAAATCTCTTATACACCAATACATTAATATAAACTAAAGATTAACAATAAAGAACACTTATTGAGAAAATAAAAAGACAACCCATGACTTCTACCCTTCGAATGCTTGCACACATAGTTGAAGATTAAAATACCCAAGTTTAGGCCTTAGCTACAAATGATGACAATGACTGAAATTTTTTTATAATGATTGCAAATATTTGTCAATTTGATGACTGTATATGTCCACTTCCTCCTTGGAGAGAGAGATTCCTTTGCATGATTTTAATATCTACCTCCTTCACTGTCTTTGTACGAATTGCAATGTCTTTATACACATCAAAAAAAGAAGAACGTTGAACTTGCAATTTAGATACACATGCATTTACTCACTTAGATACTTTAAATGACTTCTCATATCAATACACATGCATTTAGTATTTCTATGTTAGCATTTATGGGCTCAACTGGCAAGTCATTGTCAGTCATTTCAGTCAGCAAATGGTTGAATCTGGATGATTTCAAAGAGAGCAAAAGATCTATAGAAGATATAGCAGCATTTAGTATTTAAAACAGCACTTTGAATGATCATAAACATGCCCCTCTACTGGTCACTTCAGTCAGCAAATGGTATATCATATGATCAAATATGAGGGGATGGCATATCTTCTTGTCAACAAGAAATCTGTATCACCTCCATGAGATGATCTAAACTATAGACAGACCTCTAAGCGTAGCAGACATTGGAAATAAATGCTCCAACCACACTCTTTGATCCCAAGTAATGGATGTTGAAAGCGAAATATGAGTCAACTTTTATCATTTCTATTATTAATGTATGCATCTACACCTCACAAAGTTTTATCCTCACCGAAAATGATGAATAGCTAACTCCAAGAAATCAATGAAGTCAGAGGATTCTATTTGGCTAGGAAGACAGAAGGAAGTATTGAATACAACTGATAGGGGTGGTTTGTATTCCACTGGTGTGAAGAGTGTTGAATGTGCCTGTATGCATGAATCATCCTAGGTAGGGTAGGGTGTCTAAAAAATAGACTTTTTAACTTTGGGTCACTGTTTTCCAGAAAGGATAAATATAGCAGGATAAATAGACACCCAGAGAGACTACTACCAACTTTTATTAGATGTTATAGTTGGAGATGCACACAGAATTCATGTAGAGGCAAATCATCCTCATGGCCCATGGAATCCTTAAACACTTGTGGTAGGAATTTATGGTCCCTTTGTGTAGGATTCAACCCACATCTTTTTCTTTTAAGGTGGTGATTTTTTAGCCCACACAGGAAGAGATTCCCAGAGGCCATGCATAACAGTCATGTAGGATATTCGCGGCTCTCAATGGCTCACATTTGATGCATAAAATGACTCACACATCAAGTATTCGGGAGAGGGGGCAGCATGGAGTTTTTTTTGGGTAGGCAGGATTGAAGCTTGAGGAAGAGTGAGTCTATGATGTGTAATGATGCGTTGATAGTTAATTGTGCAATATGGGGAAGCACAGGTAAAGCACAAGTAAGACACATGAACTCAACGATGGAATGCTTGGAATAAATGGTGTCTTACTTGCAGGATATGCAACAAATGAATTCACTGAATATGCTTTAGAAACTATCAGGAAATCACAATCTACCGATAGATGTGTATCTAGAAAATGGACGCATAGACAAGACTCATGATGTTCTTGGCAGAACGTCTGGAAGAGATGTGGTCTTAGAGAATGAAATGATTGCAGGATATAAATAAAACAATTTTTTTAAGAAAAAGCTTTCAAAAATATTTTCAAGCAAATGATTTGCAGGTGTAAAGCTAAATTCAACAACCTTTACCAGCATCATTTCTACCATGTCAGGACCTTACAACTTTAGCCTATGTGACTTTGACTTCTTGGAGAGTGAACCCATTTTTGTGCTACAATGAACCCATTTTTGTGCTACTTTAACTCAGCATTTCTTCAAAGACTTAACTCTAGTTCAATGTTGCATCACTATCAAGGAATACAACTGTAGATTCTCATGGAAAAAATAGTAAGACACAAGATAACTCTACATGCATTCTTTCTATTTTTAACTACTTTAAACAATAAGAAATGATAATCACCACTTATGCTAATTTTCTTACTATTTCTATTAATGTGGTAAGGTTCTAAAATAATGCAGGAGAAGCATTCTCATAGGGTTTCGAGAACAAGATTTTGGTGCCAAGGAATTGAGTAGATTCCTAAAATGAAAGGGTTGTTGAGGGTGTTCAAACATCAATTCTAAAATGATAGAACATGGAGTGATCAACAAAGCAACCAACAATAAGCATGAGTCCAGAGGCACTTAAAAATCTATTTTCTGTAGTTCAAAGCTGGGAAAATTCAAAAGTGTGAAGGCTTCTAGTTCCGACATGCAAATAAAGGAAAGTGTATCATTATGCCACTTCCTGACACAAGTAAAACTCCTAGCATACTGCTCACTGGATGATTAAGAACAAAAGATAATAAAAATATTAAGGAAACCCAACCACATAGCAGCCATACTTCACATCATATAAGCAAGCAGATTCTATTGCCACATGTGCCTAGCCATTAAAATATGAACTCATTTCCTTTCACCAGATTATGCTAAATCTTGAAAGACAATGAGGACCATTTAATTTGGTGAGTAGCTGCCAGACCTTGCATGGTATTCCATTAAATGTTCTTCAAAAATTCACTCAAGAAAGAATACTCTGAATTTAATACACAGCAGAGTTTTTAATGGGAGCCAAATAAATGTAGAAACAACAACATTCATGAAGCGATAGACAAAGCACAAAGTCTATTTGACCAAATGCCTAAAGAAGATTATTAGCTAAAAATGCAAGGGCTGTTAGGTATGCAAAGATTGGATTTGCTAAAAAGGCTTTTAGAAACTTTCATGGTCTGCAACATTTATCTGATATGCCCCAAACAGATTTAAATGCTAAAAGATAAGAGATGATTAAAGTAAATGAATATAAGGCATTGTCGCCTAATGATTCCTTCACAGCGTCCCTCAAATCAGCTTATAACAGAAAGCATTTTTTTTAATTTTTTTTTCAATCTGACAAAAAAACACAATTTAATATTTCTCAATTCAAAACATTCAGTTTTCAAACCAGGCAATGCTTTCAGAACTACACAAATGCTTTCAAAATAGCAGCCCTCCTTCTAGTGCCAATATGTGAGCATGTGATAAAATCTGCAAACACTAAACTTCAAGCATGGGTTAATTACCTACAAATTCATCAAAATACTCCTATGAAATAATGCAAAATGCTTCCTAACATGATAACAAAACAAACTAAACTGAAAGCATGAAGAATACATAATGCACACTTATCTCATAGTGGATTGGTGCTACTTTGATGTGAAAAGTAGCCCTTTCCCAACCCTTGATTAACCTCCATGATATGATAGGTTTATGATCAAGATGATGGATGGACAAAATCAGTTCTTCAATGAAGAATGACCTTGCATAAGCTTCTTGGATGAAATTATGGAGCTGTGGAGGATTTTCTTGAGGATGAAGCCTCTATTTGTAGATTTTCAAATGCTGAGTGTTGAAAAGGGACCAATGTGGGACTAAGAAATAGGCCAATGAAAAGAGGCCACTTGTCATCACGTGGGTGGTTGATGCATGTGCAAGATTTGGGAAATGTGCCCAAGAGGGGGGAAATTTGAATTCAAATTTGAGAGTTACTGCTTAGTGGGGGACATCTAAGAGTTTATTAATTGCTTTGTTGGATGTACATGCCCACTTGGTTTTGAATTCAAACTTGATAGAATATTCCATGTTGGGTGAAAATATTGGATTTAATAAATCAATAAATGGATTTATTTGTGCAAGTTGCAAAATCTAGAGAATGCAAGTGGGTGACATTAGCATTTGATTATGGTTAGATTAAATTAGTTATGATTAGGTTAGCTTAATGGCGTTTAGACGATTTTGACTTTTAGGACTTAAATATTTGATTTATTTAAATAAAAAAAGGATGGAAATGACTTTTGAGATTTTAATTAAATAAAGTTTTATTTATTTAATTAAAGAATGATGTGACCCTTTGATTTATTTAAATGCATAACCTTAGGACTAAAGACCTAATTTTCCTAGCGAATGGATTTGCTGCGTTTGATTTATTCAATGAGCGGATGACTATGCATAATGCTAATTTTGCGTGTCTACATATCCATTGGAGCTTCTACTTGCATGTCCTCAAATTTCCACTTTAAGGGTTTGGTGAGTTGTAGCATTGCATTTTGTTCATTCATCATTCTCTTTTCTTTTCATTTCATTTTCAAGGGTTTAATTACTAAATTGGAGTTTGACCAAGGCAAACCCCAATTCACTAACCCTTAACACTTTTCCCCCTCTTTGCATGTGTTTTGCAAGCCTAGTTTGCAGATTTTTCAAAGAGAAAGGTGTGGAAAGTGGTAAATAATTTTTCAAAGTCATTCAAAGTGGTCAAATCCATAAAAGAAGCTTGGAGAACACCTACAGGTTAGATTCTATAGTTTCAAATCTAGAAACCTGTCTAGACTTGAAGTGCAAACTAGGAGCTATAGATTGCACTTTTGAATTTCCAAAAATTTGGAAGTGGACTAAGTCACAATTAGTGGCATATGAATCCCACTGCTAGGCTTCAAATGTGGTTTTTTTTAGTTCTGAGTACCCTTTTGACTGAAACCCATTATGCCAGAATTTCCCCAAAATAGGACTAAGTCGCCCAGCTTGGCGTATGAGTCCCATTTGGCCTCAATAGTGATTTTTGTAGGATTCCAGAGCTCCTCTCCATCACTTTCTAATTTCCAAGTACACCTCTTCAATCTCATTAATTTATGTTATAGTTTGTTTGCATTCTTAGGTCATTTTGCATATCATAGTGTGTTTTCAAACATCTTGCATTTCCTTTGTTTTGCATCAATATTTTATCTTCTTTATCAATTTTTTGACTTAATAATAGCCTTTGTTGATAGATTTCAACCACTTTTGCATTGGAATCTCATGAAATTGTTCTTGAGTGTGAACTTTGTGAAATCAGAATCCTCTTCCTTCATTCCCCTTTTAGGTGTGGATAAGGGAAGTTGTGCATTCCATTTCCATAGTCCACATTTTGATGAACCTGACCTTAGAACATCATATTTCTAATTTAAAGTGAATTTACATCCTAGGAATAGATTGCATTAACATTGCATTGCATTGCATTTTGCATTGTTTAAATTGCATTCTAGGGTTTTAAAATTTGTATTAGTGAAAAGCTCATCTAGCTTGCACTTTTGCATTGCATTTCATTAAAAAATGACAAAATTTTGCATATTCATATTATACTTGCATCTGAAAACCTAAAAAACATAAAAAACCAATTAAATTTTTTTGAAAATTTTCAAAAAAATCACTACTTGGACTCATTCACCACCCTGGGCGACTTAGTCTAGTTGCATATGTTTCAATACATTTTTTGTCATTTCTAGTTCATTCTCTGCATTTATGTTTTATGTTATTACATTTCTATTGATGTTTCTAGATTTGTTGTTTCATTCAATTTGTTGTACTTAGTTTTCTTTCATTCATTTGCATCATGGATATGTGTTTCAATGAGCTTTGGATGTCATTAAAATCCTTATTTGACATGTGAAACTATGCTTTTGGAATTGATCATAATTACATTGGACTCACTAATGCTTTCTCAACTCCTAATGCAGGTCCTCCTTGTGATGTTGACATCATTGGAGAAGATGATGACAACATGAATAAGTTCCTAAATGAATTCCTTGACAACCTTGAACCCAATACATTCTTTTATCCATCCATGAAAGAACAAGACCTTATTGGGTTGATGCAAGAAGTTGAGTCCACAAAAAACTCAAAAGTGGAAGTGTTTCAGAATTTGTCACACTTGGACTAAAATTTTGAGGCACTTAAATAATGAATCTTACAAAAAGTAAGTAACATGAAATTTATCATTTTGAGTCTAGTTTCCAAATGTGTAATTGATTCATATACCTAGATGATAGAAATTAAATTTTTATAGGGATGTATAAAAACCAATTTTTAAAATTCCCTTTTTTCACCATACCATGCATGTGTATGGACACCACTTTTTGACCCCAAAAAAATTATTTTGATAATTCCTTTTGGGGAAATATAGCTAACAACATAAATATTGATGAGGAATTTTTTTTGTATTTCTTTTTGAATATTTTTTTTTATTTTAACTTTATTGGCCTTAATTGGTGTTTTTAAAAATCAATGTGTATGGACAACATAATTGAACCTAAACTAGACATTTTTTGAATATTTTTTCTTTTATTGTGTAGAGAATTGTATCAAGATTGATGCCATATAAATTTTTTACAAGAAACTTAACCAAAAAAAAAAGGCTTGATATTTCAAGTTTAAGGATTAGTTTACTTAGAAATTTATTAAAAAATAACAAATATAATCCAATATTAATAAAAATTATATATTTGGAAACTAGACATCATGTTCTCTAATGGGTTTTAATTTTATAGATTGATTCAGAAAAAAAAGTTCATCAACCATATTGCCAAGGTTGGACATTCTTCTTCAATCTACCTTAGTTTTTTAGTTGTAGTTCAAAGGCTAAAGGTTGGGTTTCCAAGCCTTTCTTGAGCCTAAAACTGAGGCAGCACATGGGTTGGGAATTCAAATTTTTAAAAACGCGTACACATTTTTAAAAAATGCATACATGTTACAAAACACATAAGTGTTCTTTATTTTCTTGCTTATTTAAAAAAATAAATACTTTTTAGAAACGCATACACATTTTAAAACACATACATGTTTTTTGTTACAAAACATGTATGCATTTTAAAATTCACATGCATTTTTCATTTTAAAATGCATACGTGTTTCTAAAAAATACTACTTTTTAGAAATGTACATGTTTTAAAATGCATACATCTTTTGTGTTACAAAACATGTACGTTTTTTAAAATGAACATGGGTTTTTCATTTTAAAATTTGTACACATTTCTAAAAGGTATTTAATTTTTTAAATAAATTACTTGTGTGTGTTATAAAATGTGTATGTGTTATATAATGTGGACACATTATAATGCATATGTGTTGTTTAGTACATACACATTTTTTTAGGCTCGGGTACTTGAAGTATAACTCATATGCATTTTTTAATAATGAGTACATATTTTCTGCTATATTTTTTTTTTTGGCCAAAACTTCCCCTCTTCTTGAATGCAACTTCTTGCTTTTACCCTCCTACACTACCACCTCCTAAAATATTTGATTTCTTACATCCTGAAACAAAAGTTGAACCTAAGTCCCCTACACAAGGTGAATCTAGTTCTTCTAAACAAACAAACATTCAACCATTTTATCATAACAAAGTAACAAACACTCTAATCAACCTTGAAGAAACCTATTGCAAAGGTTTAACCATTTTGAGCAAACAAGGATGTGACACAAAAATTGAACATGCCATTCATCAACTCTTAGAGAAAAATCCAAAAGATGAAAACACAAGGTTAGGGTATCAAGATCCCTCTAATAATAGCAAGCCTCCTACGGAATATTTAAAGCATCATGATGATGGTACGGTAAACTTTGATTCCCCTCTCGACCTGAATTTCCTTCTTCCTAGTGAGAAACCATTAATTGATAGCAATGACAAGGATAAGAGGATCATTTTGTGTCCTCCTCCTTCCATTCAAGAAAACAATGAATCTAGCAAATGCAAGAGCCCTTACAAGTTACAGAAACTAAAGTTTCCTCTCCTTTCACCATCTGAATGTGAAATGAAATTACAAATAATTTTAATCAAAGGAATCATACTATTACCACCTATGAATAGGTTGGTGATATATCCTAAAGATGCCAACATTCCACATTGTTCATATCATCATGTTCTTAGACATTGTAGTGATGAGTGTTTTCAATTGAAAGAAATATTGAGCAAGAATCATTTTGATGGTGATAATTTCTATCCCTTGAATCCATAAAACACTCTCTAACTCCTTGTCATGTAATAGTTGTAGAATATTCCCCTCTCACTATTACACGACCTTTCCCATCACCTACCTAAGCTCATTCTTTCCTTGCACCCAGTGCGGGAAAGAAGTTGCTAGCCTTGTCTTAATAAAGTATTTGTCATTGTCCCTTAGCTACGTTATTCACCTCCCACTTATACCGACTGAGATTGGGAGGTAGATGACTTGCTTGATGTTTGTAGGTCACATTTTCCTTACTAGTATTTTGTATTTCCTTTTCTTTTTTCTTTTGTGTGTGCATAATGTGATCCCTCATGATGTTTTGTTTGATGTTCTCTCTTTGTGACATTCCTCTATTTATATCTTCATTCTTCTCCATGTCATACATTTCTTTCACCTTTTTCTTTCTCTTTTTATTATGTTTTCCTTTTGGGGATGATGCAAGGCATTGAGTCATTCATGTCTCTTTCATGTTGACCCAAAAGGATTTTCTTTTTCTTTTCCTTTTCTTTCTCTTTTTCTTGTTTTTTCCTTTAGGGGATGATGCAAGGCATTGAGACATTCATGTCTCTTTCCTTTTAACCGAAAAGGCTCTTCTTTTTCTTTTCCTTTCCTTTTTCTTTTTCTTCTGTTTTCCTTTTGGGGATGGCACAAGGAATTGAGACATTCATGTCTCTTTCATGTTGACCCAAAAGACTTTTCTTTTTCTTTTCATTTTCTTTCACTTTTTCTTGTTTTTTCTTTTCGAGGATGACCCAAGGCATTGAGACATTCATGTCTCCTACATGTTCACCCAAAATCCTTCCTTTTCTTTTCCATTTAGCTTTTTTTTCCTTTTCAAGATGACGCAAAGCATTGAGACACCCTATATCTCTTACCTGTGGACCCAAATAGTTATCTCTTTTTCTTTTTGTTTTCTCTCTTTATGTCATTCTTCCAGTTTTGTGTATTTGGGGAATGGTGATAGTTTTGAGCTCTCTAAACAACATTGCAACAAAGAACATACTAACCCCAAATCCTTAAATCCCTTATGTGTTTGGTGTTTTTATTTTGGGGCCAACCCCTTCATTTTCTCCTTCATTTCCTTCACATGACGCAATTTCACTTGGAAACATATGACTTGGTATAGGGATTTCTAGGTTGTCTCTCATGTTTTTTTTCTTTTATTCATTCTCATTCATTTTGGGGCCAACCCCTTCATTTTCTCCTTCATTTCCTTCACATGACGCAATTTCACTTGGAAACATATGACTTGGTATAGGGATTTCTAGGTTGTCTCTCATGTTTTTTTTCTTTTATTCATTCTCATTAAGCTACTTCAAAGTAATTGGTCACATTATGGTAATGTGGCAGCTTCTTTTAAAGTGGGGGCATCCCATTAAGGAATTCTTCAGCACTGCTTTCTTTCCTTTTCTTGGTTCTTAGTGCAACCTTCTTACCTCATCTGATGTCTTTTCACCCACCCTGACCACAATAAAATGATAATAATTTTTTATAAGATTTTAGATATAAGTAGAGGACTCATGTCCTGATGTGATGCATATTTTTTATAAAAAAATTCAAGTAAATAATTAATTACAAATTTTTTATTACAACTTTTTAAAAATATAAAAACTTGTATGTTTGACCACCTCAACTTGGTCAAAAATTCATGAAATTAATGTTTGCTATTTTTAATCCTATAGTACGTGAAGCATAGAATGTGATGCATGTTTCGAATTCAAAAAATGTGATACCGTTTGAAAGCTATAGATGTTTTTCAATTAGCCTATCAATCAAGACTTTAGTTGTAATTAAAATAGAAAATGAATAATACTTATTTATTAAATTCAAAGTAAAACATAATTTATATTGGTGGAAAGCTGAGAATATCCTTTAAAAACCCCTTTTGTTTCATCAATTTTGGGTAAAATAAAAGTCACCACCCACATATCCTACACGTACCCATCATATCACCACTTTTGGCCCATCATGATCCTGCACATACACAGATGAAATTGGGTATAGTGTCCTTCGTGAGCATGATCTATCTTAGCATATTGCATTCCTCTTAGTGGATTGATGCAATGCACTATGTCCCCTAAATCATGAATTTTCTATTCTTTGATCAATCCTCTCTTGGATACATTAGACACAATGTTCCTTAAGTTAAAGACCTTGCATGAACTAAGAAAGACTCATTTGAACATTCATTGCATGTTGTATTTTGCATGCTATATGGCTACCTTGCATACACAACTTGCATGCCTATGGAGCCATCATGTTGGTTCATAAGCTCCAAGCATACAAAGTCTTGTTTGTCTCATGAAGCTCAAAAAGTCATTTCTTTTGTGACACTTGATTAAAGTTATCAGGAGGTATAAATTTGAAATGGTTGAGTGGGAAGCCCATTCCAAGGCATGAATTTCCCCATAGCCACCTATGTATATGAGTGCATACCAATCATGAGTGTATGTTTCTCACCTTTTAGGCCTTATCACCTAGCAAACAACCATGAATTCTGCCACCTCAGAGTGAGTATCAATTTTTGGGACAATTAGTCTAGATTTGATCCACATCGTGTTCGAAAAGTAGTCAAAGCTTGATCTGATTCATTCTTTCTTTCTTTTCCTTTTTCTCTTTCTCTTTCAACTTTGGCATTGTGTGCTTGTTCCTTGTCATTATTCTTAATATCATGCATGGTCTCTTTACACTTATGTTGGTTTGTCATGAGATTTTGATCCTAGGGTCTTGATCACCACACTTGATCATTGTTGTCCCATCTTGGTAGCATTGGTTCATGGGAACACCTCTTAATGTGTGTTGGTCTATTTTAGTAAGAGTTTGAAGCAAGTTCATCCTCTCACTAAAGTGGTGGCTAAATGTGGACACTAAAAAAGTAATCCTTCTACTTTTTCTATCTCATTTGGGTCTTCCTTATGACTTTGGCCTAGTTGTGCCATGATTTAATGTTGTAATGTGGATACCAAATTTCCCTAGAAAATTAAAAGAATTCAAGTGGCGCCTTACTTAAGTGTTGTAAAGTGTTGTAACACAATTTAACACTTTTCTAGGACCTTATTAATATAATTCACCTAAATAACCTTTTTTATCACTTACCAAGCCTTATTTCAAAGTGTTGCAAATTTTTGTAACAAAATTTCACTCTTTTCTATGCTTTTCATCAATAATTTGACTCTTTCTTATGCTTTATTGGCCCCATTATACACTTACAGGCCATTCTTCAGTGTATTTTTTAGAATAATCTCATTAAACATCATTTCATACAGCTTAATTTCTGACACCCACTTAAAATTCCTAAGTGGAACTCATTCATCACTAGGGGCGAATGAGTCCCATTTGGCTCAAAAATCAAAATAATTTCAAATTTTTGGCAAGATATTGTTCTCTAAGACCTAAGGTCGGCCTATGATGTGGTATTTTCAAGAAATTTTGTATAGTCATGTATAAATATAGGGTTTCCCTTCTCATTTCACCCCCATTCACTCATTTAATTCACACATTCATTCACTCAATCATTCCATCAAGCAATCAATCACTTTGGCATTTTAGGCATTTTCAAGCATACATCCATTGGAGCTTCTACTTGCATGTCTTCAAATTTCTACTTCAAGGGTTTGGTGAGTTGTAGCATTTCATGTTGTTCATTCATCATTCTCTTTTCCTTTCATTTTATTTTCAAGGGTTTAATTACCAAACCCGAGTTTTACCAAGGCAAACCCCTATTCACTAACCCTTAACAAATTTTCACCTCTTTGCATGCGTTTTGCAGGCCTAGTGTGCAGATTTGTCAAATATATTTGTCAAAGAGCAAGGTGTGAAAAGTTGTCAAAAAATTTTTGAAGTCATTCAAAGTGGTCAAAGCCATAAAAATTGCTTGGAGAACACCTATAGGTCAAATTCTACAGTTTTGGATCTAGAAACCTATTAGGATCTAAAGTGCAAACTAGGAGCTAACAATTGCACTTTAAAATTTCCAAAAATATATAAGTGGACTAATTCACCATCAATGGTGTATGAGTCCCACTGCTAGGCCTAAAAATTGGTTTCTTGCAATTCTAAGTATCCTTTTGTTTGAAACTTGTTACATCAGAATTTCCTCGAAATAGGACTAAGTTGCCCAGCTTGGCATATGAGTCCCATTTTGCTTCAATAGTTATTTTTGTAGGATTCTAGAGCTCCTCTCCATCACTTTTTCAGTTTCCAAGTGCACCTCTTCAGTCAAATTAATTTTTGTTATAGTTTTTTTGCACTCTTAAGTTATTTTACATATCATAGTATGTTTTCAAACATCTTGCATTTTCTTAGTTTTGCATCAATATTTTATCTTCTTTAAATCAATTTCCTACCTTAAAAGCAACCTCCTTTGATAGATTTCAATCACTCTTTCATTGGAATCTCACATAATTGTTCTTGAGTGTGAACTTTGCGAAATCAAATTCTTCTTCCTTCATTCCCCTTTTAGCTGTGGATAAGGGAATTTGTGCATTCCATTTCCATAGTCCACAAGAAATAATCATGCACTAAATTTTAAGGGTTAGGAGTGTACAGTTTACAATTTAAGTATAGGGTTAAGGGATAACATTTAGGGTTTAGGGCATAAGGTTGAGGGTTTAGGGTTTAGGGTTTAAGGTATAGTTTTGAGGGTTAAAGGATAGTGTTTAGTGTTTAGGGTATATAGTTAAGTATATAAGGTATATGTATTAGAGTTTAGGATATTGGGTATAGGGTTGAGGGTATTGGGTTTAGGGTTGAGGGTTTAGGGTACAAGGTTGAATGTAGGTTTTAGGGTTTAAGTATATGGTTGAGGGTTGAGGTTGGAGGGTATTAGGTTAAGTGTATAGGGTATAGAAATTAGGTTTTAGGATATTGGGTATAGGGTTTAGGGTGTGAAACAAAAATAGGTGGGGATGTAGAAGAGGTGTCCCATTCACCAATATGACCTATTCTCCTAATTTCATTCAAAATGCAACCTACAAAATGCAAATGAAGAATAGTAATCGAATCTGATAGAAACAATAATCAAAAGGAAAATATAGAAAGGGGAAAACAATGTGTACCTTTCACCAAAAGTCACCTTTTGAAGCTCACTGACAACTCATTCACCCTATGGTGAATGATTCTTGGCTAGGGTTTCTAGAAAATGATTTCTAGGCTCTCTTCTACTCAGTCTACACTCTCAAATTCTACATTTTTGCTATTGGATAGCCAAAAACAAATATTGTAGAAGAGTTTCTATGATTTAACAAATTTTCTTGCAACTTTGGAAACCTTGCAACTTTCTTCAATCTTTCTCTCCAAAGGATATTCAACCTAAAATCTACAATAACACATAAATAAGAGAAAAAACGTTGTTTGTTAGATGAATGGGGGTTTTCCTTGGTCAAACCCCATTTTGGTAATTAAGCCTTGAAATGACACAATGAAACATGTAGGAATGATGAATGAACAAATCTATGTAACAACTCACCAAACCTCATTTGAAACCTTGGATAAGAAATCTAAAAACTAGCATGAAGTGCATTCAATGAATGTATATCTTGATCATGACACTTGCCTTGAAACAATTTCTTTGATATGCTTTATTATACCTTGAACTCTACATCAACATATTAGCTCAAACAATATGCATGATGCAATACAACTTTGATATGACAATAGAACATTGATTACTACAATAATCTTGAATAATTATACACTTGATTGCCTTGAAAATTCTCTTGAATGCTCTATCAATACTCTTGTGAAACCTTAGGATGCTTGAATGGAAACTTGCTAAGTGAAACTAAGTGAAATAACCTTGTATTTATACATATCTTAACATTAATTCCCAAAATTAAAATATCAGAAGACAACATTGAATTATAGATTTGAAATCATTAAAATAACACCAAAAATATATTTCAAAGGGGGGTGTTAGCTCTAAGTGAGGACCCATTCACCATAGGGTGAATGGGTCCTAGGCCACTTACCTAGGACACACACCAAACAATGTTAAACATTATGTAAAGTTAGGGTCATAGATCTAAGTGAGCACCCATTCACCCTATGGCGAATGGGTCCTAGGTCACTTACCTTGGACACACATCTTCCAAAGTTAAGTGTTGTGTAATGGCATTTATGAATGTCAAGTTTTATCCCTCAAAAATTTCAATTAATTAGGCTTGGATTTGAACCAAAGGGTTCAATTAAGGAAAATGAACCTCAATCAATTAATAAATTCCAAGATTAATGTGAAAGTGTAAAGATACACCTTACAACACTAGAAACAAGGAACAATTAAGTCCATTTAATTTAAAACAACCCTAAACTTAATGTGAATATGAAAGACATATTATAACACTAAATTAAGGCATAATTAAGCTCATTTTATTTAATATTATTCCCAAATTAAGTGTGAAAAAGGGATACTTTTCCTACACTGCACAATGTGGGGTTTATGGTATAAGGTATAGGGTTATGGGTTGAGAGTGTAGGGTTTAGAGTTTAAGCATGGGGTTGAGGGATAATGTTCAAGATTTATGGTTTAAGGTTGAGGGTATAGGGTATAGAGATGAGGGTTGAGGGTGTAGGGTTTAGGATAAATTAAGGTATGGGTTTGAGGGTTGAGGGGTAGATTTTAGGGTTGAGGGAATAGGGATAAGGCTTTAGGATATTTAGTATAGGGTTGATGGTATTGGTTTTAGGGTTGAGGGTTTAGGGTTTAGGGTACAAGGTTGAATGTAGGGTTTATGGTTTAAGTATAGGGTTGGAGGTTGAGGGTTAAGGTTAAGTGTATAGGGTATAGGGATTATGGTTTAGGATATTAGGTATAGGTGAAACGAGGGATTTTGGTACCCTATTGGATGCTTACCCTTCTAGGATTTTTCACCTAAAAGAGAAGGAATAGGGTTCAAAATGTAAAAATGTTTCATTCGAGATTAATGTATGAGGATGGATTGGAAATGGATGTGAAGTGTGTGTGTGGTGTGTTAAAAATGAAAATAAGTGAATTTTAAATAATCTAATGCAAGATGCTAGAAAACAAAGTGTTGATTGCAAATATGAACTAGAAACCTAAGAGAATGATAGCAAGAATTTATGAGATTGAATAGAGTGCACCTCGAGGTAGATTGTTGTTACTAGAATTTTTTGGAATGTCTTAGCAAACACTATTGATGGCCACTAGGACTGATTCACCATGCATGGTGAATTAGTCCTCCTTCTGATGAAAACTTCTGAGAATGGGTTTATGACTTCCAAAAGATGAAATATAACAAAATAAACTTTTCAAGCCTACAGGTGGGACTCATTCGCCATGGGTGGTGAAGTATTCCACCAACAGGAATCTACAAATTCAATAGTAGATTATGTGGAGCTATATCTGCACTTCTACTTCCTACAAATGTTAGCTTTTGAAATTGTTAGATTCAGGTTTGAAAATGACTTTTTGTTGATTCTTTAACTTGTTGAATGAAGAGAGAGCTTTAATGACCTTGCAATTTTATCTTTAATGATTCCTAAGCTTCCAAGAGATCTAAATCTTGTCATTATGATAGATCTTAAGAGTCTACAACATAACATATAGAATCTACCCTTAAATGCCTTAGGAAGCTAGATTAATGTCTTGCAATTTGAAAGCTCTAACTTGATTAACTTGTGATGGAAGATAGATGATTGAGAAATGAGGAGATTATGAAAGATAAGAGATGTAAAAATGATATGTAAATCACATATTTATACACACTTGTTCCTTAGTAACCCATTCATACCTCATCACAGGGCAACATCAAGTGATTTTGAATAAAAACCCAAAAGGAAATTTAAAATCACTTCAATATTTTTTTTTTTTTGTCAAAATCTCGAGGGGGCATCTTACCTCCATTTTTTATTTGACTAGGGAAAACTAGGGAATTTTGTCATGAATCCTTCATTCTTTGGACAATGATTTTTCAAACACATTGCTTTAGCTCCTTCTAGGGTTTTTCAAATAAAAGGAGAAAGGAATGGGTGGGATCCAAAGTGAAAATGTATACACTTAAATTTAATGAAAATGAGATGCAATATGTATAATTAAGATTTAATAGTGCACTAATATGAAAAAAATGATTTTATGATGCAAAACCTAAGAAATGCAAAGTGTTGGAAAACACACAAAAATGGCTAAAAATGCAAGTGAATGATGAAATGATAGAATAGAATCAAAGAGGTGCACCTAGAATCTGAAACTTGATGTGTTGGGAGATTTTGGAATCCTAAGAAATTCACTAAAAAAGTTGGCAGGGAAACTTACACCTAGCTAGGTGACTTAGTCCAAGTTTTGGTAAAACTTGTCGAAACAAGAATTTTCCTTTAAGTGTCCACACTTGATTTTGCAGAAAATGGAATAAAAATTATCTCAAAGCTTGAATTTAGGTTATTTTGACTTGATTAACTTTGAAGACTTATTGACCACATTTCAACACCTATTTCTTTAAAAAAATTGTCTACCAAGTCTACAAACACACATGCAAAGAGGGAAAAATGGTTAAGCATTAGAGTATAGGGATTTTCCTTGGTCAAATCCCTACTTTGGTAATCAAACCCTTGATAAAGAAATGAAGTGGAAAGAGAATGATAAATAGATAGCATGCAATGTAATAAACTTACCAAACCCTTGATCTCTAAATTTGAAGATATGCAATGAAGTGCTCCAATGGATGACTTGATTATGCTTAGAATGCCTGAATACTTGAGAATGATTATGTTGATTTCTTGAGTGAATTCTTGAATGAATAGGAAATGAATGAATGGGTATATAAGGGGTTAAAATGAGAGGAAAAACCCTTATTTATACTTGTTCTTACTAAATTTCCCAAAAATAACACATCACAGGCCAACCTCATGGGTTAGAGGACAAAATCCTACCAAAAAATTGAAAAAAATTTGAGTTTTGTGCCAAAAGGACTAATTTACCCCTATTGGTGACTTAGTCCCACTTAAGAAAATTAAGTGGGTGTCAGGAATTACAAGGAATTAAGTGTTTTATAAGGGTAATATCCTTTAAAACGCGCTTAAAAACAATCGTAAAGTGTATTAAAGGGTCATTTAAAGATGAAAAAGGGTTGAATTAGTGAATATAGGTCTAGAAAACCATGAAAGTGGGTTCCAACACTTTACAACACTCTGAAATAAGACTTTGTAAGTGATAAAAAAGAGTTATTTACATGAATTATGATGAAATGGTCCTAGAAAATTGTGAAAGTGGGTTACAACACTTCACAACACCTTTATAAGAAAACCTAGAAGTCTTAATGATTCACAAAGGTCTAAGAACTAATGTGAATGTGTTGGCCACATTACAAAATTAAATCTAGGAAAAATCAAGTCAAAGTCTAGAAGAGAGACTCAAGTTAGCATAAAAATGTCAACAATACATTTTTGGTGACACATTAAGCCCCCACTTTAGTGAGAGGATGAAATTGCTTTAAACTCTTGCTAAAGTATCCCAACATGCACATTGAGAGGGATTCAAATGCACTCATGCTAGTGAAATGAAACAACAATCATAAAGAGGGATGATCAAGATCTCATGGAAAACCAAACATAAGCACAAAGGAACACACATGAAGGTGAAAAGAGATTAAAAAAGCTTCAATCATATTTCCAACTTGTTGTGGATCAGATCTAGGCCATTTTAAAAAAATATATATATGTACTCACTCTAGGGTGACGAAACTCATGGTTGTCTATTGGGTGAGAATGCCCAAGTATATTCACTCTAGGGCCACAAAACTTCTAATTGTCCACAGGGTGAGAAATCCCAAGAGGTGAGAAACAATATATGCTCAATTGGTATGTACTCACACTAGTAGGTGGCTATGTGGAAAAGTGGTGTCATGGAATGGGCTTTCCTGCTCAACCATATCAAAGTTATACCTCCTGATAAATTTGATAAGGACCCACAAACACAATATTGTTTCATCCTTCATGAGACAAGAAAAGATTTGTATTCTTAGAACTCATGAACAAATGCAACAACACCATAGGCATGCAAGTTGTGTTATGCAAGGTGGAAATGTAAATGAAAAATGTAACATGCAAAGAAAATGTTCAAATGAGTCTTGTTTAGTTCATGTGAAGTCTATAACTTAGGGAACATTGTGCCCAATGTCTCCAAGAGAGGACCAATCAAAGAATAGAATATTCACAACTTAGTGGATATAATGCATCACATCAAGCCACCAAGAGGAGTTTAATATGCTAAGATATATCATGATCATGAAAGAAATCACACCCAATGTCCTCTACAAAGTGACAAATACATCATATGAAGTAATAACGATGCACTAAGAACCCAGAAAAATGAAAAATGAAAAAAAATGGATTATGCCAATGTATGTTGCCATTTTAAAGGAATTGCTACACCCCTTTCTATGAGAAATTTCTTTAAAGTAGCAAATGAGAAATGGAAAAAGAAACAATACATGAGAGCCAACTTGGAAAACCCCTATGCCAAGTAATACGTTTTTGAGTAAGGCTACGTCATGTGAGGGAAAAAGGAACAATGGAAAGAGGGGTTGCCCACAAAAAGAAAAATGTCAAACACATAAGGGATCTATTGAGTTGGGGTCACTATGTTGGTTGTTGCAATGTTTTTATGAAAGATCTCAAAACTTTCATCATTCCCTGAATACATAGAACTAGAAGAATGAAACAAAGAAAAAAAATAAAATAAAAATAAAATCTGTTTTGGGTCAACATGGAAGAGACATTTATGTCTCAATGCTTTTCATTGTCCCAAAAAGGAAAAACAAAATTAACAAGAAAAAGAAAATTCAAAAGAAAAGGAAAATATTTTGGGCTAACATGAAGGGAGACATGTTGGTCTCAGAGATTTCTTAATGTCATCCCAAAGAGAAAGCAGAAAAAGAAAATAAAAGAAAATAAAAGGATTGTTTGGGTCAGCATGGAAGAGACATAAGTTGTCTCAACACTTTGTGTCATCCTCGAAAAGAAAACACAAAGTAAAGGCTGAAAAGAAAGGAATAAAAGAGTACAACATATATAGAAGAATAGGGGTACAAATATAGGAAGTGTACAAAGGAGAGAGAGAGAGAGAGAGAGAGAGAGAGAACACCAAACATCATATTACAAGGGAACACATTATGCACATACAAAAGAAAAACAAGAAAGAAAAAATGAAAGAAAAAGGCTAGCAAGGTGAATGCAAATCAACCATCTAACAAGTCATTCACCTCCCAATCATGTTCAGTGTATTGCGAGGGTAGTTGACTGTCCAAAGGGAGAATTGCAAGTGTTGAACTAGGGGAGTACTAGGTTCTTCACTTGGTGTATGAGTTTTATCATTTAAGCTAATGGAAGAGGAAAATAAAGAATTCAAATCATTATGCACATCTTCATCTATTTTAGAGATCTCCTCATCATCATCATTGTCTAGATTAATCATGATGGGGGCACCAATGGTATTCTCCAATGAAGGATGTATCGAGAGTTGGGGCTGTTGTATCAAATCATTTTGTTGCGATGGTTGCAACATACTATCTTGTGGTTAGTCAGGAGGAGGAGGGTGACCAGGTATTGCTTCTATCAAAGGATGAGGTTGATTTTCTTTATTGGCTTCTTTTTGCAATTGACGAGCAAGAAGATGACATCTACGCCTACACTCTATAGCACCGTGGTTTCTTTTGATTCTATTTTGAATTTGTGTGGGTGGAAGAGTAGGTTGATCCACCATAGGCTCTTTTTCCTCCTGAGGGGTAAGAATGAAAGGAACTAAAGGAGATGGGTCAATCACTTTCTCTTTTGCTTTATACACTTATTTTATGTGAGGAGGTATGATAGGGTTGGTTTCATTATATCGAGGACATTTGGAGGAAGAAGGGGAAGTGTTGAGGGGTGGTTGATCTAAGTTTTCTTGTTCTGGTTTAGGTTCAAGCATTGTCTCATCAAGGATTGGGATAACAACAATGGATGAGGTTTGGTTGTGGAGGGACAATTCAAAAAATTTCTTTGCTTTAAACTTTTTATAAGAAATGAAAAATAAGTCTTTGTGAGGTGTGATAGGCTCCACGGGCTCTAGCCAAAAGGATTCTAAGGTTAAATTTCCTTTAGAAGACAAAGGGTTAAAGCCACCATGGTGGATAGTGAATATGTCATTGTCATGCAGAAACTTTAAACATTTGTGTATGAATGAAGGAACAAATTTCATCAAGCAAAGCCATGGATAGCCTAGCCAAAAATGATCTAATTGTAGAATGATAGAGAATGTAATATCCACCATCTTAGGTCCTATTGTAATGGAAAAATGATCGACCCAATCATAGGGCATGCGAAACCATTATGTGTTTTGATCCATGCCCATGGTTTGTCATAGTTATCTTGATAAAGATCATGTAAGACAAAAAATTCCTTAGTGATCACATTCTCACCATAGGTGGGATCTATGTGTATCCCATTAGTGGGCTTATCATAAATGTATTTCGCTATGTAGAGAGGACCATCAAGAAGATTTGGAATAATATCTTTAGAAGTGAAAGTAATATCAATATTCCTTTTAGTTGGCCCTTACGAGGGATAACGTCTATCATTCCCACCATTTCATCCATAGGATTAATAGGTGTAAGAGGATTATAATGTTAAGTATTTTTATGAACAATCATGACATCATTGTTTTGAGCTTCACTAGCTTTGATGAATGACACATTATGCTTAGGCATGGGATTGGTAAAAAAATTGAAAATTTTAGTTGGGTGGGACAATAGACATATTTCATTTTGCATTAAAATTTGAAATAGAGAGACATCCAGAGTCAATGAGGTCTTGCACTATATGTTTAAGATTCTTACATTACTCTATGTCATGATCATTTTATCTATGATAATGACAATAAGCATTACATTGGAAGGTTGGAGGTAATGGTTTAGTTGTATCTAATGGTTTAACAGGGGGTAAACAAATCATTTGTTGTTGTATAACTTGGGTCATGATGTTATGAAGGATGTTTGGTAAGGGTGTAAACTATCATTTTGGATCTCCATAACTGTAAGGAGCCGCAACTTTAATAGTTGCTACTTGGTTGTTGATAGGTTGAGGTGGTTGTTGAGGAGGGGGGTTGAATTGTAAAAACCCTTTGTTTGGCTTGTGAAATGGTTGAAAATTATTTGAAGTTTTATGTTTAGATTTGTCAATTTGGTTGGAAATGGACTTCGCATCACAACTACTAACCAAATTATGATAGTCACAAAGGGTTGTTCATAACTGCATGAAAGAAGGAAATTTCATCATGGTCAATTTATCTTGAATTTGAGTTTGCAAGTTTTCGATAAACATCTTTTGGAGATGTGAGATAGGAACCTTGAAATCTACTTGAGCATATAATGACTGATAGCATGAAATGAAATCAATGGATTTTTTATCCGTATTTTGTTTAGATCTCATTAAATCAACCATTTTGTTTTTGGGAGTCATATGGACTTGAAAATGACTTATAAAGGAATCTACAAGTTCATTAAATGATCTTATTGAATGATTGGTTAAATTTAAAAACCTCTCCAAGGTAGTTTCTTTTAAGGTCCTAGGAAATAGTTTAGCTAACATATTATCATCAAGGACAAAATCACTATAGAAGGCTATATAAGCATTGACATGATTAGTAGGGTCTCCTTTAAATATGTACTTCTCAAATCTAGGCATCTCCATTCCTTGTGGCATCAGTGTTTTTAAGATTTCCAAGGATAATGGGCTACTATGGATATAGTAGGTGGGTGCTGTGATTTGGTTTTGGTTTATGGTAGATATTTTTTGTTGCATGGAAGAAATGATTTGGAAGAGTTGTGTAATGAAATGGTGAGTGTAAGTGGTATGAGGCAAAAGAGAGAAAGTTGATGGAGTGTATGTAGTGTTGGGACAAGTGAGGGAGACACTAAGAGGGGTGAAGGTGGTGGATGATGGAACATTTAATGCCACAAAAGAACTAGGAGTACTCATTGGAATAGCAAAAGAAGGAGTCACTTGACTAACTTGTTGCATGGTTGTTGTAACTTTAGGAGTGGCATAGGTAGGTATGGATGCTACAGTTGAAGGAGGAGGAAATGGAAACCCCCCTTGGCTGACAATAGTGTTTATGTGTTATAAGCATGCTTTTGGTATATCTCAACAATTTATTTCATAACATCGAATCCCTCATCACTTTCAAGCATTTGATGGATTTTGTATATAGCAGGAATGGTAGTGGTTGAAATTTGCTAAATCCTCATGAATTTTAATTACTTTTTTCTTGCGGAATGTGGGAACTTGATGTGTTAACATGCATTGTATGTGAGGGTAAAGGTGTACTATAGGTAGTATCCATGCCTAATGTACCATTTCCCATACCAAGACTAGGAGCTCGAGACAACCCAAGGTCCATAACGAGTGTGTTATCGCAAGATTCTGTGAGTCAAGAACTTCTTCTCAGTATTAAAGTATTATCAATAGGGCACTAAAAACTCATAAAAACACCACAAGAGATGGGGTGGATGCAAATGCAATGAAATATAGGACTAATAAAATGAAAATAATATAAATTTTGTAAACTTGAACATAAATGCAATACTAGGAAAGAAAAGTACAAAAAATACCTAGAAATTACCAAAAAAATTAGTGCAAAATGTGCTAGAGGACTAAGTCACCCAGTGTGGCAATTTAGTCCTACTGATGATTTTTTAAATATTTTTCAAAAAAATTGAATGAAATTTTATGTCTTTCAAATGCACAAATGAAGCTATAGTATGAAAAGGCAAAATTTTATGATTTTTAATGGAAAAATGCAAGCTATTTGATCTTTTCACTAATGCAATTTTGAAAACCCTAGGATGTAGTTTAATCAATGCAATATCTAATGCAATGTAAATGAAACCTAGGATACACTTGAAATCAGAAAAGAATATGTTCAAAAGAAGTGTTCACCAAAATGTGGACAATGATTTTGGATTTCCCACACTATTTTAGCTCCTTCCAGGTTTTTTCACCTAAAAGGAGAAAGGGATGAGGGTCCAAAATAAATGTCCTCACTCAAAGTTAATGAAAATGAGATGCAATATGTCTAATTAAGAAGTAATAATGCACTGATCTAAAAAGAAAATAATTTAATGATGCAAAACTTAAGAAATGCAAAGTGTTGGAAAACACACTGTGATATGTAGAAATGCCTAAAAAATGCAAGTGAATGATGAAATTACAGAACAGAATCAGAGAGTTGCACCTAGAATTTGAAACTTGATGCTGGGAGATTCTAGGATCCTATGAAATTGACTAAAAATGTTGACTGGGACACTTACGCCAGGCTAGGTGACTTAGTCTCAGTTTCGGGAAAACTTGTCGGAATAGGAATCTGCCAAATGGGTATCCAAAAATGCAAAAAACACCTTTTAGGCTCATAAGCAAGATGAATTTTCCAATAGTGGTGACTTAGTCCAGCTATAGATTTTGGGAATTCTGGGATAGAATCTTGTAGCCTCAAGTCTGCATTTTCTTTTCTGGCAAGAGTCCGCACTTGATTCTATAAAAAATAGAAAAAAATGTATCTCGAAGCTTGAATTAGGGTTATTTTGACTGGATTAACCTTGAAGACTTCTTGACCACTTTTCAACACCTACTTCTTTTGACAAATCTATCTACAAAGTTTGCAAACACACATGCAAAGAGGGGAAAATGGTTAAGGGTTAGAGTATAGGGATTTTCCTTGGTCGAATCCCTACTTTGGTAATCAAACTCTTGATAAAGAAATGAAATGCAAAGAGAATGATAAATAGATAACATGAAATGTAATAAAATTACCAGACCCTTGATGTCTAAATCTGAAGATATGTAATGAAGTGCTCCAATCGATGACTTGATTATGCTTAGAATGCTTGAATACTTGAGAATGATTAAGTTGATTGCTTGAGTAAATGCTTGAGTGAATAGGAGATGAATGAATGGAAATATGGGGGGTTAAAATGAGAAGAAAAACCCTTATTTATACTTTTTCTTATTTTATTTCCCAAAAATTACATATCACAGGCCGACCTCAAGGGTTAGAGGACAAAATCTTGCCAAAAAAATGAAATAATTTTGATTATTGTGCCAAAAAGGACTAAATCATCCCTATTGGTGACTTAGTACCACTTAATAAAATTAAGTGGGTGTTTGGAATTACGGGGCATTAAGTGTAGTCCAGTGGGAATATCCTTAAAAACACACTTAAAAATGACCAGAAAGTGTATTAAAAGGTCATTTAAACATGAAAAAGGGTTGAATTAGTGGAGACAAGTCTAGAAGAGCATGAAAGTGGGTTACAACACTTTACAACACTTTGAAATAAGACTCGGTAAGTGATAAAAATGAGTTATTTAGGTGAATTATGATGAAAGGTTCCTATAAAAGTGTGAAAGTGGGTTACAACACTTCACAACACCTTTACAAGACAACCTAGAAGTCTTAATTATTCACAAGGGTCAAAAACCTAATGTGAATGTGTTGGCCACATTACAACATTAAATCTAGGAAAAATCAAGTCAAAGTCCATAAGAGAGACTCAAGTGAGCATAAAAATTTCAACTATATATCTTTTGGCGACACACTTTCTTTTAAATGGTGTTGTAAAAATGCATTATCACAAAGAAGGGAAAATTTTTGACACATAAACTTGACTAACATATTTCTTTTGAAAAATCATCAATTTTCATCATCTGGTTTCATCAATTCATATTCTACATTTAACTAAATAATTTCATTATTGAATTAAATTAACGCTATTTCCCTTTCATCTTGGATAATTAAGAATTTTCCCTCTATTTCTACCATAATTAAACAATTTTGAATTATTTAATTAAGCTACCTATTTCATCACTTTTACTCTACTAATTAAATAATTTTAATTATTTAATTAATTTATTAGTTTATTCCCCTTACAACCATAGATTTTTTGGCATGAGGCTTACAGGCTACCCTTGCACTCTTAGGATGTTTCACCTAAAAGGAGAGATAAACCTCATGCAAAATCAATGATGGTTCACTCAAATTATGGAATGTATGATGTTATTTAGACTAAATGAAATGATCTAAGTGCAATTGAATGAACTATTTGACTAATTATAAATGCAATTTAACCCAAGAATTATGCAATGTTGGAAAAAAAAATGCGATATTCAAATATGAACTAAGAATGAAAAAATGTAAAACCGAAAAGAAGGGTGATTCAGAGTGCACCTGGAGGTTTGAAGAAGATTATGGAATATTTTGAATGCTAACAGAGATCACTGAAAATCACTAGTGAGACTCATTCGCTACTGATGGTGAATCGGTCCTACTTCTGAAGAAAATAGTTGAAAACTAGTTTTTGAGTGTCAGGATCTAGAATCTAACAAATTCTAGATTTCCAACCTTAAGGTGGGACTCATTCATGACTAATGACGAATCAATCCTATCCCAAAATTCTGAGAAACCAAGAACCTATTCTGTAGCATTAGATCTAAGGTTGTCTTCTTGTCGAGTTGATGAAGTTAATTCTATAGAAAATGGAAAGAATGTCTTCTCCAAGCTTGAAATAGGATTGATTTGACTTTAGACACTTTGTTGACTTGTTTGCCACCTTTCAACACTTAAATATTTGTCAAATATGCATACACAAGTCTACAAATACACATGCAAGAGGGGGGAAATGGTTGGGGGGTTAGATAATAGGGGTTTGCCTTGGTCAAACCCCACTTTGGTAATCAAACCCTAAACAATGGAATGAAATGAAAAGAGTATGATAAATAGATAAAATGTAAATGTCATAAACTTACCACACCTTTAATACTCAAAATCTGAAGATATGTCAATGGTTGCTCCAAAATGCTTGATTGATGCTTGATTAAATGATGCAAAGTGCTCAAATATGATTTGAATGCTTAATGAATGACAAGATTGCATGAATGTGTTATGAGATGTAAAATGAGGATAAAAACACTTATTTATACACAATTGTGCCTTAGTAACCTAATGATACCTCATCATAGGCAAACATCAAGTAAATTTGAATAAAAACCCAAAAGAAAATGCTTGAAATATTTTGAATTTGGAGCCAGAGGTCATTCATACACCCATGGTGAATGGTTCCTATGAACAGAAAGTGAATTAATCAACAATTAAGTAACATTTAATGTTGTTTATCGAGTTTACATTCAAAAATATGCATACTTAAGCCTTATAAGGGCATAAAGGGGTCAAATAAAGCATAAGAAAGGTGTAAATAGTGAAATTAAAAAGTATGAAATCTTGTTACAAGACTTTACAACACTTCAAAATATGACTTGATAAGTGATGAAAAGGTGATTTTTAGGTGAATTGTAACTAATAGAGTCTAGAAAAGTGTAGAAATGTTTTACAACACTTCACCACACCTTCACAAGACACCATTATTTTCATTTTAAGGACTTAATGTGAATGTTTAAGCCACATTGCAACATTAAATCAGAGCAAAATGGACCAAGCATCATGAAGAAAGACCTAAAAGGCCATGAAAATGACAAGGGGCCATTTTTCTACTGCACACCCTCTTCCAATTGATTAAATAATTTATAATTATTTAATTAATTTATCTCAACATTAATCTTTCCCCTCATCACATTAATTGAATAATTGTTTAATCAAAATTACTTATTATTCTCAACATTATCCTCTTCTAAAATATAAAAGATTATTTATTTTATTTATTTTCCCCTTTGTGCATGAAATAATTAATTAATTAATTTAGTTGTTTATCAATTATTCATGCATTTCTACCTCACTAGTCAACTCCCACTCACTTCAATTCCACTCCTAAATCAATTTAGTCCTTTATTCAATCTATTGTGTTTCACTACCAATCAATCACACTTATGTCTTCAATCAATTCTCTTAATTGGTCAATACGATTAGTTACCTCAAATCATGTGATCAAGTAACTCCTTGTCAATTCCTCTCAAATATTCTTATGCATTGATTTGTTCAATCTTGTATTCAATCTCAACGATTGATCGATATCACCTGAAATCTATATATTCAACTATCATTCATCTATTATTCTCTTCTCTCACATTGCATGAAATTCTATTCTCTCACATTGCATATCACTTTAAAGTTATTTTTGCTAAAAATATAAGAGAAACCACAAACACAATTCTTCAAGCTGAAATTGAAAAATAATGGAGTTAGGTGAGGTTATCACATAGGTTTACATTAGTTTATTTACTTGAGTTACTTATGCTTCATTTTTTCTTTTGGGAAAATTGAATGTGTTTGGTCATTTTTTGTTTATTTCACTATCAATTCTCATGATCCACAATGATTTGTGCTCTCCTCATTATAAATACTCAATCAAGAAACTAGAAGCATGGAAGAAAAAGGCTCCAATGAGCAGTATTTTTCAACAATTTAAAAAAAATTATATACAAAAATATTGTAACTATTTACATAAAAGTAAAAGGTTTATAGTGGTAAATTCTAACTAATCCAAAAACTGCATTTTTGTAACCAAGTGGAAATGGGATCCAACCAAGTAAAGATTATGGAGTAATCTTACAACATGGAAAATAAACTAAGTTTGTAAATAACATGATAATGGTTCTAACTAAGAAGAAAAACTGATATATGCCATTTTAAACAATGATAAATCATAATATGGTATGAGAAAAAGATCAAAACTACTATAAATGCATCTTTATGTGCCATAGAAAAAAGGACCCTTTGCTTGACATGGATTAATTCATGATAAAATGGACTTAATGAGGTCTTAATCTAGTGTTGTGAGGCATTTTATGCATCCACACTAGGTCTTGGACCCTTGAAAATTGAATAACATGCTTTTATTGATGTCTTGTAAAGGTGTTGTAAAGTGTTGTAAGATGCTTTCATGCTTTCCTAGACTTAATTAATCTATTTCTCCCTAATTCAACATTATAAAATGTGTTTAATAACATTATTACATCAATCTATAAGGTTCTTAACTAAAACTTAATGTTAAACTAGTGTTGTAATGTGTCTTGCATATTCACATTAGTTTTTGTGCCTTTCTAGGCTATGTGAACCTCATTTTAGTGATGTAAAGTGTATTTATTCACACTTTCACATTGAATTTTGTGTCCCAAGCCATATTTTACATTCATATCATCACTAATAGACCCCTCTTAACCCATATTGTGCATCTTCAGGCTTAAATTGATCAAATATCCAACAAGGTTGCATTTTAGACCTTATTTCCTTATCTCTTGGCATATGAGTTGTCAAATTAGCCCCTATGGGACCCATTCACCATGCATGGTGAATTAGTCCCATCCAGGTGGGATCCATTTTCCATGTGTGGTGAATGAGTCCCATTTGGCCCAATTTTGAGCTTTTGTTAGGAATAAAATGAAATTTGAGTTTAATTTTGCTTCATGTCGCCTGTGATGAGGTATTAATGGGTTACTAAGGCACAAATGTGTATAAATAAGTGTTTTTTTCCTCATTTTACATCTCTCATTCATCCATTCATCCATTAACTCCTTCACATCATTCATTCATCACCATTCTTCTATCTCAAGTCAAGCAAGCATTGCAAGTCATTAATTTAGCTTGCTAAGACATCCAAGGGAAGATACTTCATGTTTTGTTTTATAATTTCAAGATCAATCATCATGGAAAGGTAATATATTCTACTATTTCATGTTTCATTATATTATTTCATCATTTTGGTT
This sequence comes from Sequoia sempervirens, assembly GCA_007258455.2. Classification (NCBI taxonomy): domain Eukaryota; kingdom Viridiplantae; phylum Streptophyta; class Pinopsida; order Cupressales; family Cupressaceae; genus Sequoia; species Sequoia sempervirens. The sequence continues at coordinate 41,438 of VDFB02061555.1, forward strand.
TAATTGCCTAAACGAGGTTTGACCGAGGCAAACCCCCATGCCCTAACATTCAACATCTCTCTCTCTTGCATTGTGTGTTTGCATATTTAGGACTCTTGGAAGCTTAAAAATAATGGAATATCAAGTTTCAATGTTTCATAAGTCTTCTTCTCATTCAACAAGTCAGAATATCAACAAAATCTCATTTTAAGACCCATAAATCAGAGTTTCGGAAGCAGCCACCTGTAAGGCATCAAAGTGTGGATTGGAAGCTTCAGAATCCACATTTGAAAATCAAAAAATTCAAAAGTGGACTCATTCACCATGGGTGGAAAATGATTCCCACCCCAAGGTCAATTTTTGGATTTTTACATTTTTAGATACCCTTTTGTCAAAAATGGGTTTTGATACAATTTGGCAGAATTGGGACTGATTCACCCAGAATAGAGAATGAGTCCCTCCAGGCCTAAAAATTAGGATTATCAACATTTCAAAGGCTATTTTCAATCTTCATCCACATTCTAGGTGCACACTTTCAATTTGGTTCAATTCTGTTTAGTTTTGCATTCGTTTCAAGGTGATTTTGCATTACATAATGTGTTTTCCAACATAGCATAATTCTTAGATTTTGCATTCATAATTAATCAGTTAGTTCATATAATTGCATTTATATCATCTCATTTATTCCAAATAACATTCTACATAATTTGAATGAACCCTTAGCATTTTTGGGCCCTATCTCTCTCCTTTTAGGTGAAAAACCCTAGAAGAGCTAGAGAAGTACATAGGAACCTAAAAATCTATGGTTCACTTTGGCGAACTTGCTTTTTGAATGCTTTGTTGACTGATTTGGAGTCCTTCATCATCAAAAATATAACTTTCATTAGGGTTTGCATGATTCATTTGCATGTTAGGTGTTAAATTTTGCAATCATAAAAAGTGCATTTAGGTTGCATTGTTAGCATCTAAATTCGTTTTCACTCTCTAAAATTCTACATTTTTACTTTAGGTCTACATCATCACACTCTGAAAGCATTAAAATTAGTCAATTTTTTTGAAAATTATGAAAAAATTCAATATTGGGACTCATTCGCCACCCTAGGTGAATCAGTCCCTTCTAACCCCTGAAACTACATTTTATAGAACTCAAAACTCTATTTTTCAGCTTTTGTTTTGTGCCTTAACCTACCTATATTAGTTAGTTGCATTTCTGTAGCATGCATTTCATAAAATCTATCCTTAATTAGCTCATTTCATGCATGGTTTCACTTTCAACTTTGCATTCTCATCTCGTTACATCTCATAATTAGTTAATAGTCACCTTTGAAATCTAAAACATTATTCTTCATTTGCATCTTTGCATTCACATTTTAACATTTCAATATTGTAGATTAATCCTTCCATCATGTTTTCATTACAAAATTCTATAGTTCTCATTTTTCATGTTCTCTTTGTAGATATTATTGCATGTTATAAGAAACTTTTTTTAAAAGCATCTGAATATGAGGTCCTTTTCCCTCTATTTTTGTTCGTCATAGATCCCTCTCCTAGTTCCCCTTTTTGGATGAGGTTAGTTTAGTGAAAGAAACCTTGTATACTCATAACACTTACATTTTTTCTTCTCCTATTATCTCTCACACTTGTCAAGTAGATATTTTAGTGCTAGAAGAACCAATTGATGAGAGTTGTGACAATCTAAGTTGTTTCTCTCCTCTTACCTCTCCTATTAGACATAACATTACTACAAAAGAGGACATCACACTAAGTCATCATGAAAAACACACAACACAACATGATGATGAGACCATAGATTCATCTCCCAACTCCTCCCCTATTTGTCAGAATGTTTTTGTGAGTAATCATGGAAATCACATTATTTGTGAGGAGGATATGTTGAAATTAGATGATCAAATCTTTAATACCTATGACAATCCTCTTTATTTTTCTTCCCTATTTTATAAAACATTATTGGACAAAGGGAGGTAATCATAGATAATCATTAGCATCTTCTTGCTCCCTTTCCTAATGTTTCCCCCATCCAAGAATACATACTTAATCAAAAGGATCCAATCATTGAAAAACAAGAATGCGATGCTTTTTCTTCTCTTAATGCCTCTCCCACTTGTGATGAAGCTACTTTACACATTTCAACCTTAGATGAACATATTACAAGCTCTCCTAGTGGGGTAGATAATATGGAACAAGATAATGATACATTACAAACACCGAACGATTGCATAAAGTCTTCCCCTAATCTCCCCATTATCAATAATCAAACAAATTAAACCATTAATAACTCCCTTGGTTGTGATGAAGTTATTTTGGATGAACCAAACCTTAATTGACACGAACATGTGGTTTTTTGTTCTCCTAAGATCTCTCCTTCTAGGGAGGATATTATAACCCAAGACAAAGATAACATTCCCTTCAAAGACAATGAAGACTCACTTATATTACGAGATATTAACATTATTCAACCTCAGCTTATCCTTTATCCCCCTTCACATAAACCTCCACCTCAAAAAAAACCAAAATTTACTCTCTACCCACCTTCACATAAACAAAAAACTCAAAATAAACCTCAACTTATTCTTTACACACCTTCACATAAACTTCACCCCTCCAACCAACCTGGGTACACCCTTTACCCCCTAACACCAATGTATTGCAGCAATCTATTAAAGATATTGTTGCTCATACATATAACACCAAAACCAACCCGCAACTGCCGACAACCAACCCCACCTTCTTTACCCTTACCTAATCCACCTAGTGCTCCTTGCTATAGTCCACAGACAAACGAGTATGATCTTGTTGAACAATTAAAGAATGCTCTTTCAAAAATTTCCCTTTGGGATTTGCTTCAAAACTCACCAAATTACCCTAATATTCTTCAAACATCCTTAAAAAAAATTGAATCTCCTCATGATACAACTCTGAATGATGTGGCACCTCTAATCCATAAAATGAATCAAACTAATCTTGACATTACCTTCCATCCACATGAGCTCGCTCCTTTAGAGTTTCAAAAACAAAATGACACTTTCATGATCATTTCTCGATACAATAGGATAGGGATAAAGTGCACTCTCATTGATAATGGTTTCTCCAATGTGTGTAGTGTGACTCTCCTTGATCAATTACATGTTGACAAGTCACAAATAATACCTGATTTCATACTTATTTGAGAATTTGATAATTGAACAAAGAAACCGCTTAGTGTAATCACTTTGCCTATTATGGTTGGGCTGGTTACTTAGCAAACTCCTATTCATGTCATGCCTTATGATCTTTCATACAATCTTCTTTTAGGTAGATCATGGATTCATGAGATGCATGCAATCCCTTCAACCATTCATTATATAATGAAATATTTCTATAACAATAACATTTATCAAGTTTAAGTAGATCCCGAGCCTGAAAGTTGCTTGCACCTTGAAAAAGGAACTACAAGCCTTCTGAAAAGATTAATTGCAAAATCCAACATTGAGACCTCTTGAAATTAAACACAACGATCAGAATTTTCCATCTAAATTATTTGGTGACAATTGGGGATCCTTCAAATTTACACCATCTATGGGAGAATACATACTCACACAAAGGAAAGATGAGAAATAAGCATAACCAACCATCATGTCAATGCAAAATTCAAAAAACCTTTCAAAAGCATATGCCTCAACCACTTTACAAAAAAATACAAACTACAAAACAACCTTTGAAGAACACAATAATGAGAAACCACCTGATTCCAAATCAATGAAACAACTTTATGGAAAAGGGTGTGAACTCATAAAACAACAGGGATATAGTGGAAAAGGATGTGGTGCTTGAGAACAAGGTATCTGCAACCCTATAGAGCCTAACACACAACAAACAACCCACGGTCTTGGTTATTTTTCTTTGTCCCAACCTTCACTCAACATCAAAAATCTCACAAAACAAAATCCTAAATCATCCATCACAACTAATGGTCTTGAACATCATCCTTTACGAAACATGCAAAACACAACTATGCATTTGCTTAATGTCAATGTCATCTCGCAAACTAATCATGATTTGAATTTATTAGATTTTATATCCTCCTATAATGGGAAGAATAAAATCTCTCAATCTAGAGACACTTGCGTAAGTATGACATCTGCTACTAAGCAAGATGTATCTTTGACACCAACTACAAGACCACCTTCTACCATTGATCAAGAGGGTATCTTGTCGAGACTCCTCCAAGATCACTTGATCACCCTCCCTCCAAGAACTCAAAAGAAATGTTATGAAAAAACTTCATTTTGTGCCTATCATAGAGTTCATGGTCACTCCACTAATGAATGTCATGCTTTGAGTCATAAAATACAACATTTTCAGGAGTTTGGTATGCTTCCCTATATGGGGGTACCTCATCCCTCTAATTGCTATTGATTTTCAATCTAGTATACATCTCATCAACAATTTCAGTTCACCTTTGTCCTTCACTAAGTGGGGGGAAGGGGCTTGATATCCTTGTCCTCATATGTCACTTGTGGTGGCCTCCTTTGGCTAGTCGTTAACCTTTCATGAATACATAAGAGCAAGCTTGGGATGTGGACGACATGCCTTAAGTTGGCTCACATATGACATACTTCTCTTTTTCATGACGTGGCTTATCAGAAACACATGACTTCGCTTAGGGATTTCTGAGTAAGCTCTCATGTCTCCTACTTTAAAGAAATTTCTCATATTATGGGTGCTCACAACTGCTTTAATGTTGAGGCATAAATCACCACCCACATTTCATTGTGTGATTCCTTTCTTCTTGTGATGTGTTTTTTTCTTGGTGGAGTCAGTGGGCTTGATTCCCTCCAAGAGTGGGATACTTCTTTTGACTTATCCTCTCTTGGAGACATTAAGCATGACTTTCCCTAATATGAGACATTGCACGAACTAAGAAAAATCCCTTTGAACCGTTCTTACACTATCTTGCATTAACAATGTCTATGAGTGTCATGCATACAAAGTTTTGCTTACCTCATAGAGCTCAAAAATCCATTTTCCTTTCTAGCGCCTTATTAAAGTTATAAGGAGGTATAACATTGGTATGGTTGAGTGGGAAGCCCATCTAGCAACATGACTTTTCCCCATAGCCTCCTTTTTATTTGTGAGTGCATACCAACTAGTGTATGTATTTCACCGTTGGGTGATCCCACAATAATGGGTTACAATTTTTGGCCAAACTTGACATTAAAATCATGATTTTTCACTAGACATTCACTTTCTTACACCTATAGTAGCTAAACCATTAAGGTTTTGAAGATGAATCAAACTAGTTATTTGTTAGATATTTTGTGTAGATTCTAATTATTATTTTTTTTAAATTAAAAAATAAATTGTGAATCATTTTATGTAATTTTTAATAACTTATTTTTTCTACTAATCAGCATTTTTAAAAAGTGATGTTTACTTCGGCCCACATAACTTTTTTTATAGATAGGATACAATTCTGATTTTTAAAATAAAAAAATTTCACACCAATATCTAGGGGATGGATATTTTTTCATAATTTTTTGTTACATATTTTTTTTTAATTATTTTTCCAAGTCAACGTAATTATAATTTGGACAGAGGTCTACTTCGGCCCGTATAACTTTTTTTGTATTCATTTGAATTAACTTATTCTTTTTTGTTGGAATAAAGACATCAATATCTAGGGCACATGTATTTTTTAGAAAAAAATTTCTCTATTTTTCTATTTTTTCATATGTGTGAAATAAAGAACTTGATGTTCATTGAAAATCCTACATTCACAAGAAATAAAAAATAAATATAATAATACAATTAAACATATTTAAAATTATACTTTTTAGGAAGCTTATAATAAGGGCTACAGGCTTACAAAACATAAATTTTAAATGAATTCATTTGATTTCCCAAAAGGTAAATCAAAAGTGGTTTTTTATCAGCATTTTGATAAGTGTAGAGGAGACTCGATTATAGGTATGGTTTAAATCTAACAAGGTTCTATCCAAGGGGGTTTGATCTAAGAGGGTTTGATCAATCCCTCTTTAATTAAAATAATTTAAATGGAACCTTTAAAGTCACAAATCATTGTATTTTCTAAAAATATGTGATTTCGGGCAAAAATCAAGATGTCCCAAAAAGTGTAACCCATTATTGTGGCAGCACCCTGTTTTGGGATTTCACACCCCGCTGACAATCAAAAGTTCCATGGCCCTAGAGTGAGTATGTTGTGGCCTTCTCAACCAACAAATGAACTAAAGTTATATGGCCCCAAAGTGAGTGCATCTTTTCCACCCCGTTTTTCCTTTCATTCTTGCCATTGCATGATTTTATATCTTGGGGGCTTGACTTAGGATCTTGGATCCTGGGGTTTTGGCCACCTCCTTTGATCTTTGTCATTCTTTGTCATCTGCATCTTTACACTTGGATATCTCTTGAATGTCTACTTTAGTGTTAGTTTGAAGCAAGTTCATCCTCTCACTAAAGTGGGGGCTAAATGTGCCATAGAAAAAAGGACCCTTTGCTTGACATAGGATTAATTCATGATACAATGGACTTAATGAGGTCTTAATCTATTGTTGTGAGGCATTCTTTGCATCCACATTAGGTCAGGGACCCTTGCAAATTGAATAACATTCTTTTATTGATGTCTTCTAAAGGTGTTGTAAAGTGTTGTAAGAAGCTTTTACGCTTTTCTAGACTTACTTAACCTATTTCTCCCTAATTCAACATTATTAAATGTGTTTAATAACATTATTACTTCAATCTAGAAGGTTCTTAACTAAACTTAATGTTAAACTAGTGTTGTAATGTGTCTTTCACATTCACGTTGGTTTTTGTGCCTTTCTATGCTATGTGGACCTCACTTTAGTGTTGTAAAGTGTATTTAATCACACTTTCACATTGATTTTTGTGTCCCAAGCCCTATTTCACATTCACATTGAATCACTAATAGACCCCTCTTAACAAATATTGTGCATCCCAAGGCTTAAATTGATCAAATACCCCACAAGGTTGCATTTGAGACCTTATTTCCATATCTCTTGGCATCAAAGTTGTTAAATTAGCCCCTGTGGGATCCATTCACCATGCATGGTGAATAAGTCCCATCCAAGTGGGACCCATTTTCCATGTGTGGTGAATGAGTCCCATTTGGCCCAATTTTGAGCTTTGAGTAGGAATAAAGTAAAATTTGAGTTTAATTTTGCTTCATGTCAACCTGTAATGAGGTATTAACAAGTTACTATTAATGAGTTACTAAGGAATAAATGTGTATAAATAAGTTTTTTTCTCCTCATTTTACATCTCATTCATCCCTTAACTCCTTCACATCATTCATTCATCACCATTCTTCTATCTCAAGTCAAGCAAGCATTGCAAGTCATTAATTCAACTTCCTAACACATCCAAGGGAAGATCCTTCATGTTTTGTTGCAGACTTTCAAGATCAATCATCATGGAAAGGTAATCTATTCTAATATTGCATGTTTCATTCCATTCTTTCATCATTTTGGTTTAATTACCTAAACAGGGTTTGACCAAGGCAAACCCCAATGCCCTAACATTCAACATCTTTCTCTCTTACATTGTGTGTTTGCAGATTTAGGACTCTTGGAAGCTTAAAAATCATTGAAGATCAAGTTGCAAGGTTTCTCAAGTCTTCTTCTCATTCAACAAGTCAAAATATCAATAAAATCTTATTTCTAGAATAGTAAATTAGAGTTTTGGAAGCGGATACATATAGGGCATCAAAGTGCAGATCGGAAGCTTTGAAAATCCACCTTTGAAAATCCAAAAATTCAAAAGTGGATTCATTCACCATTGGTGGTGAATGAGTCCCTCCAGGCCTAAAAGTAAAGATTATCACCATTTTAGAGGCTATTTCCAATCTTCATCCACATTCCAGGTGCACTCTTTCCATTTGGTTCAATTTTGTTTAGTTTTGCATTCGTTTCCAGGCGATTTTGCATTACACAATGTGTTTCCCAACATAGCATAATTCTTAGATTTTTCATTCATAATCAATCAATTAGTTTATATAATTACATTTAGATCATCTCATTTAGTCCAAATAATATTATACATAATTTGAATGAACCCTTAGCATTTTTGGGCCCTATCTCTCTCCTTTTCGGTGAAAAACCCTAGAAGAGCTAGAGAAGTAGATAGGAACCTAATAATCTATGGTTCACTTTACAACCATAATAATAAGGAACTTCAATGATAATAAATTTCCTCTTCTAATTGGTTACATAAAAAGGATGTAGGGGATTAGTGATGTGGAAACTAGAAAAGTAACCCTTCTACTTTTTTTGTCTCGTTTGGGTCCTCCTTATGACTTTGTTATAGTTATGCCTTTTATTTAATGTTGCAATGTGGATAACACATTCACATTATCTCTTGAGCCCTAGAATATTAAAATAATTCAAGTGGTGCCTTACTGAAGTGTTGTAAAGTGTTCTTTAACACACTTTCACATTTTTCTAAGACCTTATTAATATAATTAACCAAAATAACCTCTTTTTATCACTTACCAAGCCTTATTTCAATGTGTTGTAAAGTGTTTTAGCAAAATTTCATGCTTTTCCAGGTTTCTCATCAATAATTTCACCCTTTATCATGTGTAATTGGCCCCATTGATGAGCTCAAAATATGCTCATAGTTTGGATATTATGATGAACTTTTAATGCCTTTACTTTTGTTATTTGTGGTTGTTTAAAACTCTTTTGAAACCTTTTATGGGGATATCCTGTAGAAAAACATTTGCATATTCCTGCAGCTTATTGTGTTGACTTGACTACATTTATTACCTCGTTGACTGGTATATCCCATACAGTTTTTGAATGATGAAATAGATTTAAATGTGTGATTAATGAACGGATATTGTGTATATGCCATACGCCTTTTCTTTCGCATCTATTACCTTTTGTATCGCAGGTTGTTGAAGAATGATCGAGTCAAGTGCAGCCAATCTCGGCCTTGCAATAAAGTCCATTTCCTGCACGACTTCGAGGAAGCTCCGACGAAGGTTCTCTGACCGAAACCGTTGGGAAATATTTTTAATAATAGTCAATCTGGAAAGAGTGGAGTGCTAGATTCTCTCTGAATCGGGATGAATGGATAAATTCATTTATGAAGTTTGTTCCTTGATTCTGGGATACACTTTATTTCCACGTCTTTCTTTGATAGGGTTAGTTAGTTAGTTGCTCTCCTGATTTTAAATAAATTACTCCTCCTACGCGAGTGAGAAGGAGATGACAGTTAGAGTAAGATAGAAGCATAGTGATAGAGAGATATAGCAGATATCATGTAAGAGTCAGATGATAATGAAAAGCAGAGTCTTTTTGACAAGAAACAAAATTTTTTGTTAGTTTATATCAACAAAGCAATGTATACCATTATGTTTTCATGAATAAAGTTTGATGAAGTTCTGAGTTCAGCACCTGCGTAATCAGTAGATGCTTGCTAAGGGGGGCCACTTAGTAAGTATCTATGGCTAGTTAGTTAGTTCTTTTTTGTTGATCTTCAGTTAGCTTTCATCTTTGAAGTTTTCATACAAACTCAGTCTTGTATTGCTCCTGCAACATAGAGAATCCATCCATGTGCCTGTTCCTGCAGCATAAGGCCAGTTCATAGTTTGTGTTTCAGTCGTAGCTGTTATGGTTTCTGTTTTAATCAAATCATAGTTGAGTTAAAGAACTTTGCATTACCTTCCTGTAGCATAGATAGAATTCCTTTTCAGTATTTATTTCCGCTAAGTTTTGGCTTAAACTAGTTCTTAGTGCATATATTTTTCTGCGCCATTTAAAGTATACGTCCTCTGGTTTGACAAGTAAATGAACATCCATAGAGAGATATTAGTCACCTATTGGAATGTCCAATTCCCAGGAAAGGTTTTACTATGATTATCATATCCTTTTGTGGGCGCGACCATTTTTGGCGCCGTTGTCGAGGATGGCGTCCAGCTAGGAATTTGTCAGAGGTCATTTTTAGCATTAGTTTAGTTTGTTAGTCAAAATTTTTTAAAAATCTTTCAAGCCACCATTCATCGTATTGCATGCATAGAAGAAGATGAGACGCACTGGGAAGGTTCCTCCCTAAAAAACCTGTTTGTTGAACTACCATTTGACCCAGCTGACAACGAACCTGAGGAAAATCCATTCGCCCTGTTATTCCAACAAGCAAACATGGCAAATAATCCACCTAATAATCCACCTCCTGCTTTTGAGTTTCCCATTGTTCCCCAACGAGATACTGACAATCTTAAAAATATTCCCTCTTTGTTGCTTCCCAAGTTTTATGGCCTGGTTACGAAGGACCCAGAAACTTTTCTGTTTGAATTTGATGTCCTCTATCATAGTTATGACTACAACACAGATTCATGAGTCTAAGAAGAGGTATTGTAGATAGTTGGGCGGCCATGCAGACGAAATTCCTGAAAAGTATAAGGAATATTGTAAGAGTGCCAGCAAAGGTAATGACATATTCCAAATTCAGCAGAAGGAGGATGAAAGTCTGGAAGATTATATTTCCAGATTTTTGTTTTCACTAAAGAGGAACTCAAACCATACTCTCAATGAGGACTCTCAGAAACTACTCTTTCTAATGGGAATCAGTGATGCCTCTATAGATGCCCTGGACCTGATGGGAGGAGGTGATATAGCCCAACTCTCTTGGGATGATATAAAGAAAATATGTCTTAACTACTCTCGAGCAATAGTTAAGAAAGGTCGAGGTCATCATGCTACAGTGGGGAAGTCTTCTTCTGGTGGAATTTCTTGGATGGAGATAACAAATTTGCTGTTTGACTTCAAGCAAAACATCATTAATAATATGGCTACACAACTGGACACTATGCAAGCTCGGAAGAAACATGAGGAAGCTGAAGCAGTTTTGGATGAGTTCTGTCCATATTACAGACAAAAGAAGCATGACTGCAGATGCAAGATGGTGGTTAATTTGGAAGCTAAGCAACTACCTACTAACTTCAAGCTAGTAGAAGGTGATGATGATCAAGTGTTCTTTGTTGTGCAAAGAAGACCATGGGCTCAAAGACAAGGTATGCTTCAAGATCCTTTAACTTTTGGTAATCCTTATTCTGGCTATAATAACCAATGGCAACATGCATATGGACCACCACCACCCAGAATCCACCTCAACCAAGTTGGCCTAATTATCAGACCCCGCAATGGCAATCTCCTCAAGGAGGTTGGCAGCAGCCACAAGGACAATGGACCCCACCTTCAGGTAATTGGCAGCAAAATCCTCAATGGAGAGGTCCTCAGCAATGGCAAACCCAGCCCTTTGGATTCCTGCAGCCTCCACAACCGCAACCATAGGCCCTTATGCCACCTCCTGCAGCAACTGCCACAAATCCTGGCCCTCCAAAGCAAACGCCTATGCCTGCCCAACCCTTGCCAAATCCTAATAATAAGCAACAGCAGCAGCCACAGCAGCCTATGTATCTTGCCAAAGCCAACCAATATCAAGCTTATACCTTAAATGTTAATGACATCCATTTGAGGTCTAGAACCACTTTACCTGCTCCAAAACCCCCTCTAATTACTGAAATACGAGATTCTCCCCTTGAAGAATCTACTGCACCTGCTGATCCTACTGAGCATATGCCTATACCTGATACGGTTTCTAAAGAGCCTATTTTGCAAAGTCAAGACAAACCACCTTTTCCTCAAAGGTTGCAAAGTACTACATTTAAATCCATGGAAGAACCCACTTTTGACATTCTAGATCAACTCAAAAATGTACAAATTCAAATTCTTTTATTTCAGGCTATTAAAGATGTTCCCATTTTTGGAAAAGCTATTAAAGAGGCCTATTTAAAGAAGCCTAGACAAAAGAAAAAGGATCCTCAAACAATTCATTTCTTAGGGAAATTGGTTGATATAATGTTGGGAAATGCAGTAATTCCAAATTATATTGACCCTAGAAGTCCTGTAGTGCAGATACATATAAATGGCCAAATTGTAAAAAATATTTTGATTGACTTAGGTGCTGCCATTAATGTCATGACAAAGCATACTATGGACTCCTTGAACATTTCAAACATTAGGTCTACACCCACAGTTCTACAGCTTGCAGATAGCTCCACAGTTAAACCTGATGGGATGGTGGAAGATGTAATTGTCACTCTTGAATCTTGGGAGTATCCAGCTGATTTCACAATATTATCAGTTAAGGCAACTTTATGAGGGTATCCAGTTATCCTTGGTAGACCATGGTTAGCAACTGCTGATGCTTTTATAGGATGTCGTTCTGGAGATATGACCATTTCTGATGGACAGTCCACAAAAAAATTAGCTTTGTATCCGCCTGCTAGACCTCAACCAGATTTGTCCCAACTTGTTTGGCCAGATGAGGGGGAAGAAACTAAAGAAGCCAATTCCTTGGCTCAATTAATGATGCTTCAAAATGATCCATTCTCACAACTTCAGAGTGGGGATGCTTTGCTTTTTCAAATTCTACAGTTCAACTCTGATACGGGTAGTTCATCTGATCCAAGTGGCAGCCATCTACAATGTTTCTTGTAGCAACTAAATTCTGAGAGTTCATTGCCTAAACTTCTAGAAATTTTTCATAACTTGCTCCCATAAGAGGTACAAACATCACTTGTAGATTCTATGAGTAATCTCATTAAGCAGATAAAATTGTCTCCAGGTCACTGTTTGAATATCAATAGCAAGTTGTCACAATCTCAACAGGCTGACTTATTAAAAATGCTACAAGAACAGTATAAAGCTTTTGCATGGGAATATGGGGACATGCAAGGAATAGATCCTAGAGTTTGTACTCATAGGATATATATCAAAGAAGATTGTTTACCAGTTAGACAACCTCAAAGAAGAGTAAATCCAGCACTTAGAGAAATAGTGAAAAATGAACTTCAAAAGTTGCTTGATGCTGGTTTTATTTACCCAATCTCTGACAGTCAATGGGTTTCTCCATTAGTTAATGTTCTCAAGAAAGGAGGAAAATGGAGAGTGTGTAGATTATAGAGAGTTGAACAATGCCACTAAAAAATATCACTTTCCACTACCTTTTGTAGACCAAGTACTAGACTCACTATCTGGAAAAAGATATTTTTCCTTTTTGGATGGTTACAGTGGGTACAATAAGATAAAAATTGCCCCTGAGGATCAAGATAAGACCACTTTTACCTGTCCATGGGGAACATTTGCTTACTCGGTCTTGCCTTTTGGTCTATGCAATGTGCTAGCAATATTCCAGAGAGCAGTAATTTGTATCTTTGCTGATATATCTCATGACTATATGGAGATTTATATGAATGATTTCACTACCTATGGAGTCACATTTTAAGATGCACTGGTGAATTTAGAAAATGTATTGAAAAGGTGCAGAGAGAAAAATTTGTCTCTAAACAGTGAAAAGTGTTTTCTAATGATGGAAGAAGGTATTGTTCTAGGTCATCATATTTCAAAGAATGGAATTCAGGTTGACCCTGCTAAAATTGAAGTTATTCTGAATTTACAAACTCCTGCAAAACAAAAAGATGTCAGAAGTTTCCTTGGCCATGCAGGATATTATAGAAGGTTTATAAAAGATTTCAGTAAAATTGCCAGTCCACTTTATGCCTTGTTAACTAAGGATTCTCAATTCGAGTAGACAGAGGCCTGTGAAAAATCCTTCCTGCAACTAAAGGACTTGCTTACTCAAGCCCCTGTTCTTCAAGGTCCAAAATGGAATTTTCCTTTTCACATACATGTTGATGCCTCTGATTTTGGTATAGGAGTAGTTTTAAGTCAAAAATAAAATTCAACTGAGCATGCCATCTACTTTATCAGCAAGAACTTTCAAGGTCCTGAGCTCAACTATATTGTCACAGAAAAGGAATTGCTCACAGTAGTGTATGCTTTGAATAAATTTAGGCATTATGTCACAGGTTATCAGATATTTGTCCATACTAACCATGCAGCAATTAGGTATCTGATGAACAAACTTGCCATCTCTGGTAGATTGGTAAGATGGCTCCTGTTATTACAAGAATTTGACATTACAATCATTAACAAACCAGGAAGAGCTAATGTTGTAGCTGACTTTTTATCAAGACTTCAATCAGCTACACCTATTGAACACGAGGTCATTGATGATAGGTTCCCAGATGAACACTTGTTTTCCATTGCTGCACATACACCATGGTATGCAAACATTGCCAATTATCTAGTAGCAAACAAAATACCAGCTCATTTTTCTCCAAAAGAAAAGAAATTGTTAATAGAGAAAAGTTTTAACTTTTCATGGATCGCAAATTGTCTATTTTATACTAGACCTGATCAAGTAATGCGAAGATGTGTAAGCGAAGATGAGACTTATGATATCTTGCATGCTTGCCATGATGAACCATGCGGGGGACATTTTGCAGCAAAGAGAACATCAATGAAGATTCTTACAACAGGATACTACTGGCGAACATTACACAAGGATGTTGTGGCCTATACAAGGAAATGTGACCGATGCCAGCGTCTAGGAAGACCAACCAAGTCAGATGAAATGCCACTATATCCACAGGTAATAGTCACCCCTTTTGATAAATGGGGAATGGATTTTTTGGGACCAATCGATCCACCATCAAATAGCAAGTCATACATTCTAGTTTGTATGGACAATGTAACAAAATGGGTTGAGGTAAAAGCTATGACTCATGATCGAGATAATAAGGTTGCTGAATTTCTGTATGAACAAATTTTCACTAGATTTGGAGTCCCTAGAGAGCTTGTAATTGATTAGGGAGTTCAGTTCACATTGAATCTGATCATTGCATTAATGAATGATTATAAAATCAAACATAGGAAGTCCAACCCCTATCACCCTCAAGCCAATGGTCAGGCGGAGGTAACAAATAGGGAAATTGAGGCAATCCTAACAAAGACAGTGCAGATCCATATAAAATATTGGAGTAATCAACTTCCTGAAATAATTTGGGCCTACATAACTACATGGAAGACAATAATTGGGTTTACACCTTTTGAGCTGCTTTATGGGAAAACAACCATGTTGCCCATAGAATTTGAGCACAGAACTTTAAGGACAGCTCTTGAACTCAATATGGAAATATCTGAAGCATAGAAGAACCATCTCCTATAGCTAAATATTTTGGACAAAATGAGAAAAGCAGCCCTGCAGCACACAGAAGCAATCCAACAGCAAAGGAAGAAATGGCATGATCAACACATCAAAACTAGGAAATTTTCTGCTGGTGATTGGGCTCTGTTATATGATTCCATATATCAAGAGAACCAAGGTAAGCTCACAACACGCTGGCTTGGCTCCTATGAAGTTGAGAATGTGTTTGACAACGGAGCTGTGCAGCTGGTGATAATTGATCCAGTCCGTTTCAAATTGCTAGTTAATGGCCACCGACTCCCGCTGTACCATAAACCAGTATCAAAGGAAGAATTCATGCAACAGTTCATTCCAGTTCCACCCGCTACTCTTCCTATAGCCGAAGGCTGTAGCCTTTCTCCTGCAGCTTCACTGTAATTTTGAAAAATGCATGCTCATAATAAAGGTTTTCTTTTTAAAAGGAAACCCCTTTTTCTCCATTCTCATTTATCGCCCCCATCTCACTTCTTTATCTTCCATCCATCCATCTCATCCATTCATTCCATCCATTCATCTCATCAGCCCACGTCACCCATCCACTTCATCACCCTTAATTAAGATATCATTCCCAACTGTCAACTTATGCTGACACCGTCATCTTTCTTCACACGTACGTGCAAAGGTACGCCATATCTTTTGTTATCGCATATTTGATTTATTTTATTCTATTCATTTACTGCTATGCATGTACCGGTCATTATTATTCGATCTCCGCCTGTTCTTTAGTACATGTGAGGACACATGTCATACTCTAAGTAGGGGGTGGGGTAATCCACCTTTTAAAACCTGTCTTTTCACCGCAGCCATAACTATGCAAATAACTTTTCTTTATTATTCTTCTAGTACTTTCCAAATATGATCGCATGTCCTTCTTTATTGCATGTTTTTCTTGTAAATTATGATTAAGACTACTTGTTCAAAAAGTTCATTCTTTGAAAAAGAAAGAAATGTGACGGCACGACAGAAGAAAAACCAAAGCAGAAAGGGAAACAGAGAATTTGAATTTTCAACAAGGAATTGAGTTCAGCTAGAGGAAAACTATGAACATGGGTGGTCAACTAGTGCGACATGAGCCTATAGCTCATGAGTTATTATTGCAAAATCCTCAAACAGTCCACGCATTCAGCCTCTGTGGATGGTTAAACTATTTCTTGAGTTTAAATGTTTTTGATGAGGAGGCTACTGGAGAATTTTTGAGAACCCTTTTTGAAGGGGAAGCTACTGTATGGGGTCTAACGGTTGTTGCAATTGAAGATAGAATTGCTGAAGTAACTGGGCTTCCAGCCATTGGAGAAAATTTTTTCTTCAGATGCTGCCACTGCAAGGGCTGAGTTTTCAATACCCACTGATGGATCTTTGGAAGTCTCCAAGCAGGGATGCAAGCGGGTATTGTTGCCTCCTCCTTATTCAGAATACGCCACTTACATAATCAGGTATTTAACTTGTAAAGGTTGTTTCTCCTACCTACATTCTTATCATTTCAAATTATTAAGTCATATGAGGCATGGGTTAGTTGTAAATGTTCTAAATTTTTTGTTAAAATTTCTAGAACAAAGTGCCTATTGAACCCAACAAGGGAAAGATAATTATGTTGCTCACCACGACCTTATCAAATTACTGATTGAACGCTCTTTGAGAGATGTCTCACCTCTTTCCTGGAAACAATTTGTTGCCCAAAAGAGCTTGCAAATTCCACAACCCTCTAGGGTACTTACCCCACGACCTCAGAAAAAGAAGAAAGAAATTGCGTCTACCTGTAGAACAGGGCAAGGGTCATCTACTCCTGTAGCACCTAGTCCTGCAGCTCTCACACCTAAATCCTCTGCTAGGATACAAACTAGGTTTGCCACTAGGAGAGAGAAGGGAAAAACAAAGGCAGGTGAGTCGTCTGGAGCAGAACAAACCCCAGAGTCTGACCCTCATTC
Source organism: Sequoia sempervirens (assembly GCA_007258455.2). Taxonomy (NCBI): domain Eukaryota; kingdom Viridiplantae; phylum Streptophyta; class Pinopsida; order Cupressales; family Cupressaceae; genus Sequoia; species Sequoia sempervirens. The sequence goes on from VDFB02061555.1 coordinate 58,471, forward strand.
TCGAAAAAGGCAATGCTCTTCTCCTGCAGCCGTCTCTCCTACAGCAACACCTGTTGCTAACACCAGTTCACCGTCATCCTCTGGTAGGGCAGAACCCTCTAAGCAGACCAGAAAGAGGAAGGCTACCAGAATACCTCCTACAGCCGCATCAATTCCAAGAAGATTTTCCACAAAGAAACAATGTAAGACCTCCCCTGCTTCACCTCAACCAGAGGTTATTGTTATTTCAGAAGGGTCTGTAGAATCTGAATTTGATGTTTCTCAGATTGTGTCTTAAAATGCTGCACAGAGTTCATTCGTTCCTGATGAGGAACAAGTTGAGACAAAAGAAATAGGGCATAATGAGCAAGGGTTACCAAATCTTGATGACTTAGCTACCGCTACTATGCAGTTTTCAGAGGAAGCACAGTCTTCTCCACTGTAGCAACAAGAATTCATCTTGCAGCAAGAGCAGGAACTGACTGAATAATTTAATGTGCCTAGTGAAGCTATATTTCACCCTGCAACTTGTAAAGCCATTGTTGTGTATAAGAAGATGTTTTTAATTGAGTTTCTGGAATATGTCAAAGCTAACTGGGAAACAGTTACATTACAAACCCTGACTTTCTGGCACATAGCCCAGACTAACATGAAACAAAGTCTATGGGAGGTAGAAAAGAAGAAATTGAAAAAGGAAATTGAAAGTCAGAAGCAAAAAATTGTTGAGTTGAAAGCAAAAATGGATGAAATGTTAAAAGTAACTGGTCAGATTATGGAATGCAGACCACCACCCAGATTTTATGCTCTGTGCCTTAAGGAACAGTTCCTATGGTTCCAACTAATGAGAATTTCCAGAAATCAAGATCCTATACTTCACACTGCTCAAGAATTTTACGAGGCATACTAGGCAACCCCTAATTGGTTAAGAAATTCTCTGTGTGAATTTTATTTACATGGCTTCTTAATTCCATCTGAAACTGAATGGAACCCTCTTCTATATATTGGTGATATCCATTTAAGATCATTTATGTCATGGGCAGCAAATGAAGCAAATTATGGCAGGCAATGGAAAATATATGAGGAAGCCGAAAGGAATGAGCCTATTCCATTACGCTCTCAAAGTTCAAACCCTCATGCAATGTTGAAAGACTGGTTTGCTCTGATATATGGCATTAATAATATTACAGCCAGAGAGAAGATATTTGATATCAGGAAACAGGTATATGATGAATTTTAGGCACAACCATATTCGTTTTGGAGACTGGCATACACCAGAAGTGAGAAAAAGTGGGAAAGATTAACTGTTGGGCTAAGAAAATCAGAACCACATAGTCCCCTAAATTTCATAGCAGCTCTTAAACGATCAAGTAGATATATATAGTTGGGACTTCAAAAGAGATTTGAACTATGGTTGCCATTGACATTCAGACCTCATGTGCTAATGTGGCCCCTTTATCCTCACCAGGCTACAAATCTTAATGATGATTTATAGGACCGTAGGTATGAAAGGTGCCAGGATTTCAGAGGATTTTATTATAGGTTTGGAAATCTATTTCAGAGTCATGTAGCAACCACTAATTTCAGAGAAACCACCAGAAAAGTTAATGCTGGAGGACCAGCATTAGGCTAAGTAGGGGGCAGTGATGAGCTCAAAATATGCTCATAGTTTGGATATTATGATGAACTTTTAATGCCTTTACTTTTGTTATTCGTGGTTGTTTAAAACCCTTTTGAAACCTTTTATGGGGATATCCTATAGCAAAACATTTGTATATTCCTGTAGCTTATTGTGTTGACTTGACTACATTTATTACCTCATTGACTAGTATATCGCATACAGTTTTTGAATGATGAAATAGATTTAAATGTGTGATTAATGAATGGATATTGTGTATATGCCATACGCCTTTTCTTTCACATCTGTTAGCTTTTGTATTGCAGGTTGTTGAAGAATGATCGAGTCAAGCACAGCCGATCTCGGCCTTGCAATAAAGTCCATTTCCTGCACGACTTCGAGGAAGCTCCGACGAAGGCTCTCTGACCAAAACCGTTGGGAAAGATTTTTAATAACAATCAATCTAGAAAGAGTGGAGCGCTAGATTCTCTTTGAATCGGGATGAACGGATAAATTCATTTATGATGTTTTTCCTTGATTCTAGGATACACTTTATTTCCACGTCTTTCTTTGATAGGTTTAGTTAGTTAGTTGCTCTCCTGATTTTAAATAAAGTACTCCTGCGTGAGTGAGAAGGAGATGACAGTTAGAGTAAGATAGAAGTATAGTGATAGAGAGATATAGCAGATATCATGTAAGAGTTAGATGATAATGAAAAGCAGAGTCTGTTTGACAAGAAACAAAATTTGTTGTTAGTTTATATCAACAAAGCAATGTATACCATTATGTTTTCATGAATAAAGTTTGATGAAGTTCTGAGTTCAGCACCTGCATAATCAATAGATGCTTGCTAAGGGGGCCCACTTAGTAAGTATCTGTAGCTAGTTAGTTAGTTGTTCTTTTCTGTTGATCTTTAGTTAGCTTTCATCTTTGAAGTTTTCATACAAACTCAGTCTTGTATTGCTCCTGCAGCATAGAGAATCCATCCCTGTGCCTGTTCCTGCAGCATAAGGCTAGTTCATAGTTTGTGTTTCAGTCGTAGCTGTTATGGTTTCTGTTTTAATCAAATCATAGTTGAGTTAAAGAACTTTGCATTACCTTCCTGTAGCGTAGATAGAATTCCTTTTTAGTATTTATTTCCGCTAAGTTTTGGCTGAAACTAGTTCTTAGTGCATATATTTTGCTGCACCATTTAAAGTATACGTCCCCTGGTTTAACAAGTAAATGAACTTCCATAGAGAGATATTAGTCACATGTTGGAATGTCCAATTCCCAAGAAAGGTTTTACTATGATTATCATATCATTTTGTGGGCACGACCACCCATTATACACTTACAAGCCTTAATTAAGTGTATTTTTTAGAATAATCTCATTAAATATCATTTAATACATCTTAATTTCCAACAACCACTTAAAATTCCTAAGTGGGACCCATTTGCCACTAGGGGTGAATGAGTCCCATTTGGTTGAAAAATAAAAATAATTTCAAATTTTTGTTGGGATATTGTTCTCTAAGACCTAAGGTGAGCCTGTAATGTGGTATTTTCAAGAAATTTTGTATAATCATTTATAAATATAGGGTTTTCCCTCTCACTTCACCCCCATTCACTCATTCATTCACTCAAGCATTCCATCAATCAATCTATCACTTTGGTATTTTAGGCATGTTCAAGCATACATCCATTGGAGCTTCTACTTGCATGTCTTCAAATTTCTACTTTAAGGGTTTGGTGAATTTAGCATTTCATTTTCAAGGGTTTAATTACCAAATTAGGGTTTGACCAAGGAAAACCCCTATTCACTAACCCTTAACACTTTTTCCCCTCTTTGCATGTGTTTTGCAAGTCTAGTGTGCAAATTTTTCAAATAGAAAGGTGTGACAAGTTGTCAATAATTTTTCAAAGTAATTCAAAGTGGTCAAATCCCTAAAAGAAGCTTGGAGAACACCTACAGGTCAGATTCTACAGTTTTAGATCCAAAAACCTATCGAGACCTGAAGTGCAAACCGAGAGCTACAGATTCCACTTTTGAATTTCCCAAAATCTAGAAGTGGACTAAGTCACCATTAGTGGCATATGAGTCCCACTTCTAGGCCTGAAAAGTGGTTTTCTACAGTTCTGAGTACCCTTTTGTCTGAAAAACATTACGTCAAAATTTCCCCAAAATAAGACTAAGTCGCCCAGCTTGGCATATGAGTCCTATTTGGATTTAACAGTAATTTATGTAGGATTCATAAGCTCCTCTCCATCACTTTCCAGTTTCCAGGTGCACCTCTTCAATCTCATTAATTTATGTTAGAGTTTGTTTGCATTCTTAGGTCATTTTGCATATCACAGTGTGTTTTCAAACATCTTGCATTTCCTCCATTTTGCATCAATAATTTATCTTCTTTATCAATTTATTACCTTAAGAACAACCTCCTTTGATATATTTCAATTACTTTTGCATTGGAATCTCACGAAATTGTTCTTGAGTGTGAACTTTGTGAAATCAGATTCCTCTTCCTTCATTCCCCTTTTAGGTGTGGATAAGGGAAGTTGTGCATTCCATTTCCATAGTCCAAATTTTGGTGAAATCGATCTTATAACATCATATTTTTTATTTAAAGTGAATTTACATCCTAGGAATAGATTGCATTAACATTGCATTGCATTTTGCATTGTTTAAATTGCATTCTAGGGTTTTAAAATTTGCATTAGTGAAAAGCCCATCTAGCTTGTATTTTTGCATTGCATTTCTTTAAACATTGACAAAATCCTACATATTCATATTATACTTGCATATGAAAACCTAAAAAGCATAAAAACCAATTAAATTTTTTTGAAAATTTTCAAAAAACTCCCTACCTAGACTCATTCGCCACCCTGGGCGACTTAGTCTAGTTTCATATTTTTCACTACATTTTCTGTCATTTCCAGTTCATTCTTTGCATTTTTGTTTTATGTTATTACATTTTTTTTATGTTTCTAGATTTGTTGTTTCATTCAATTTCTTGCACTTAGTTTTCTTTCATTCATTTGGATCATGGATATGTGTTTTAATAAGCTTTGGATGTCATTAAAATACTTAGTTGACATGTGAAGCTATGCTTTTGGAACTGATCCTAATAAAATTGAACTCACTCGTGCTTACTCAACTCCTAATGCATGTCCTCCTTGTGATGTTGACATCATTGGAGAAGATAATGACAACATGAATAAGTTTCTAAATGAATGCCTTGACAACCTTGAACCCAATGCATCCTTTTATCCATCCATGAACCAACAAGACCTTCTTGGGTTGATGCAAAAAGTTGGGTCCACAAAAAGCTTAGAAAGTGGAAGTGCTTTTGTTGTTTTTTAGAATCTGTCACACTTGGACTAAAAATTTGAGGCACTTACACAATGAATCTTAAAAAAAGTCAGTAATATGAAATTTAGCATTTTGAGTCTAGTTTCCAAATATATAATTTATTCAAATACTAGGTGATAGAAAATAATTTTTGATAGGGATGTATAAAAACCACTTTTTAAAATTCCCTTTTTTCAACATACCATGCATGTGTATGGACACCACTTTTTGACCCAAATAAAAGTATTTTGCTAATTATTTTTGGGGAAAGATAGCTAACAACATGAATATTGATGAGGAATTTCTTTGTAATTTTTTTTTGAATATTTTTTTTATTGAAATTTTATTGGCTTTAATTGGTGTTTTTAAAAATCAATGTGTGCAGAACAACATAATTGGACCTAAACTAAACATTTTTTGAATATTTTTCTTTTATTGTGTAGAGAATTGTCTGAATATTGATGCCATATATTTTTTTTACATGAAACTTAACAAAAAAAAAAGATTAAAAAATAAAAAAAGCCTGATATTTCAAGTTTAAGGACTAGTATGCTTAGAAATTAATTAAAAAATAAAAAATATAATCAAATCTTAATAAAAATTATATATTTGGAAACTAGACATCATGTTCTCTAATGGGTTTTAATTTTATAGATTGATTTAGAAAAAAAGCCCATCAGCCATATTGCCAAGGTTGGACATTCTTCTTCAATCTGCCTTAATTTTTTAGTTGTAGGTCAAAGGCTAAGGGTCGGGTTGCCAAGCCTTTCCCGAGCCTAAAACTGAGGCAGCATGTGGGTTGGGAATTCAAAATTTTAAAAATGCGTACGCATTTTTAAAAAATGCATACACGTTACAAAACACACAAGTGTTCTTTATTTTCTTGGTTACTTAAAAAATAAATACTTTTTAGAAACACATACACATTTTAAAACACATACATGTTTTATGTTACAAAACTTGTACGCATTTTAAAATTCACATGCATTTTGTGTTTTCAAATACATACGCGTTTCTAAAAAAATAACTACTTTTTAGAAACACGTACACATTTTAAAACGCATACATGTTTTGTGTTACAAAACATGTACGTGTTTTAAAATGCACATGTGTTTTGCATTTTAAAACATGTACACATTTCTAAAAGGTATTTAATTTTTTAAATAAATGACGTGTGTGTTATAAAATGTGTATGGGTTATATAACGTGTACATGTTATAACACATATGCGTTGTTTAGTTCATACGTGCTTTTTAGGCTCGGGTACCCGAAGCATAACTCATATGCATTTTTTAATAATGAGTACACTTTTTCTACTAGATTTTTTTTTGCCGAAACTTCCCCTCTTCGTGAACCCAACTTCTTGCTTTTACCCTCCCAAAATACCACCTCCTGAAATGTTTGATTGCTTACATCCCAAAACAAAAGTTGAACCTAAGTCCCTTACACAAGGTGAATCTAGTTCTTCTAAACAAACAAACACTCAACCATTTTATGATAACAAAGTAACAAACACTCTAATCAACCTTGAAGAAACCTATTGCGAAGGTTTAACCATTTTGAACAAGCAAGGATGTGACACAACTACTAAACATGACATTCATCAACTCTTAGAGAAAAATCTAAAAGATGAAAACACAACAAGGTTAGGGTATCAAGATCCCTCTAATAATAGCAAGCCTCCTAGAGAATATTTGAAGCTTCGTGATGATGGCATAGTGAACTTTGATTCCCCTCTCGACCTGAACATCCTTCTTCCTAGTGAGCAACCATTAACTGATAACAATGATGAGGATAAGAGGATCACTTTGGGTCCTCCTTCCATTTGAGAAAATGGTGAATCTAGCAAATGCAAGAGGCCTTACAAGTTACATAAACTAAAGTTTCCTCTCCTTTCACCACCTGAATGTGAAAGGAAATTACAAATACTTTTAAGCAAAGGACTCAGACTATTACCACCTATGAATAGGTTGGTGATATATCCTAAAGATGCGAACATTCCACATTGTGCATATCATCATGTTCTTAGACATCGCAGTGATGAGTGTTGTCAATTGAAAGAAATATTGAGAAAGAATCATTTTGATGGGGATAATTTCTATCCCCTGGATCCATAAAACACTCTCTAACTCCTTGTCAGTGTAATAGTTGTAGAATATTCCCTTCTCACTATTACATGACCTTTCCCATCACCTACCTTGGCTCATTCTTGCCTTGCACCTAGTGCAGGAAAGAAGTTGCTAGCCTTGTCCTAGTAATGCATTTTTCATTGTCCCTTAGCTACATTATTCACCTTCCACTTATACTGACTGATATTGGGAGGTAGATGACTTGCTTGATGGTTGCAAGTCACATTTTCCTTACTACTCTTTTGTATTTCCTTTTATTTTTTCTTTTGCATGTGCATAATGTGATCCCCCACGATGCTTTGTTTGATGTTCTCTCTCTTTGTGACATTCCTCTATTTGTATCTTCATTCTTCTCCATGTCGTACATTTCTTTTACCTTTTTCTTTCTATTTTTCTTGTGTTTTCCTTTTGGGGATGATGCAAGGCATTGAGACATTCATGTCTCTTTCATGTTGACCCAAAAGGATTTTCTTTCTCTTTTTCTTGTGTTTTCCTTTTGGGGATGATGCAAGGCATTGAGACATTCATGTCTCTTTCCTTTTAACCAAAAAGGCTCTTCTTTTTCTTTGCATTTTCATTCTCTTTTTCTTATGTTTTCCTTTTGGGGATGACACAAGGCATTGAGACATTCATGTCTCCTTCATGTTGACCCAAAATACTTTTCTTTTTATTTGCATTTTCATTCTCTTTTTCTTGTGTTTTCCTTTTGAGGATGACACAAGGCATTGAGACATTCATGTCTCCTTCATGTTGACCCAAAATCCTTCCTTTTTATTTTCCTTTTGGAGATGACGCAAAGCATTGAGACACCCTATATCTCTTCCCTGTTGACCCAAATAAATCTTTCTTTTTCTTTGTTTTTGCTCTCTTTGTGTCATTCTTCCAATTCTATGTATTTGGGGAATGGTGACAGTTTTGAGCTCTCTAAACAACATTGCAACAAAGAGCATACTGACCCCAAGTCCATAGATCCCTTATGTGTTTGGTGTTTTCATTTTGGGGGAAACCCCTTCCTTTTCTCTTTCATTTACTTCACATGATACGATTTTACTTGGAAACATATGACTTGGTATAGGTCTTTCCAAGTTGGCTCTCATGTCTTCTTTTATTCATTCTCATTTGCTACTTTGAAGTAATTGCTCACAGTATAGTGTGTAGCAACTTCTTTAAAGTGGGGGCATACATTGGCATTCTTCCTTTGCCTTTCTTTCCTTTTCTTGGTTCTTAGTGCAGCCTTCTTACTTCATACAATGTGTTTGTCACTTTTTGGATGGGTATGTGCAGGATCATCATGGAAAAAACAGGCCCTTAAGTGGCGAAAAATTCAAAAAAATCAGAGTTAGGCAACTTGACATAAAAATTTGAATAAGTTATCTATATTATTTTAAAAATATGTAAGAATAGAATCTATAGAAAATTTAATGTAGTTTCTAAACTACTAGGTTTATTTAAAAAAAAAAAAAATCTATTTGGTGAAAATTTAAAATTTCAATGCAATAGTACTTAAATTTCAAGGAGAAACTAAGAAATAGGTGTCTATCTAACCACACTAACCACAATAAAATGATAATATTTTTTTTAATATTTTTTATATAAGTAGAGGAATCATGTCCCAATGTGATACATATTTTTTTGTAATTTTTTTCCAAGTAAATAATTAATTATGAATTTTTTATTACAACTTTTAAAAAATATAAAAAACCTGTATGTCTAACCACCATAACTTGGTCAAAACTTCATGAAATTAAAATTTTCTTTTTGTAATCCTATAGTATGTGAATCATAGAATGTGATGCATGTTTTGGATTCAAAACATGTGATACCATTTGAAAGCTATAGATTTTTTTCAATAAGTCTATCAATCAGGACTTTAGTTGTAATTTGAATAGAAAATGAATAATAATTACTTATTAAATTCAAAGTAAAGCATAAATTATATTAGTGGAAAGCTGAGAATCTCCTTTAAAAATACCTTTTGTTTCATCAATTTTGGGTAACAAAAAAGTCATTAGCCACATACCCTACACATACCCATCATATCACCACTTTTTGGCCCATCATGATCCTGCACATACACGGATGACATTGGGTATAGTGTCCTTCATGAGCATGATCTATCTTAGCATATTAAATTCCTCATAGTGGTTTGATATCAAATTTCTGGCAGGATATTCTTCTCTAAGACCTAAGGTCAGCCTATGATGTGGTATTTTCAAGAAATTTTGTATAATCATGTATAAACATAGGGTTTCCCTTCTCATTTCACCCCCATTCACTCAATCATTCCATCAAGCAATCAATCACTTTGGAATTTTAGGCATTTTCAAGCATACATCCATTAGAGCTTCTACTTGCATGTCTTCAAATTTCTACTTCAAGGGTTTGGTGAGTTGTAGCATTGCATGTTGTTCATTCATCATTTTATTTTCCTTTCATTTTATTTTCAAGGGTTTAATTACCAAACCTGGGTTTGATCAAGGCAAACCCCCATTCACTAACCCTTAACACATTTTCACCTCTTTGCATGTGTTTTGCAAGTCTAGTGTGCAGATTTGTCAAATAGATTTGTCAAAGAGAAAGGTGTGAAAAGTTTTCAATAATTTTTCAAAGTCACTCAAAGTGTTCAAAGCCCTAAAACATGCTTGGAAAACACCTATAGGTCGGATTCTATAGTTTTGGATCCAGAAACCTATTAGGATCTGAAGTGCAAATCAGGAGCTACACATTGCATTTTTGAATTTCCCAAAATCTGGAAGTGGACTAAGTCACCATTAATGGTGTATGAGTCCCACTACTAGGCCTAAAAAATTGCTTTCTTGCAATTCTGGGTATCCTTTGTTTGAAACCCATTATGACATAATTTCCCCGAAATAGGACTAAGTCACCCAACTTGCAATATGAGTCCCATTTGGCTTCAATAGTTATTTATGTATGATTCTAGAGCTCCTCCCCATCACTTTCTAGTTTCCAAGTGCACCTCTTCAGTCTCATTAATTTTTGTTATAGTTTGTTTGCATTATTAAGTCATTTTACATATCATAGTGTGTTTTGAAACATCTTGCATTTCCTTAGTTTTGCATCAATATTTTATTTTCTTTATATCAATTTCTTACCTTAAAAACAACCTTCTTTCATAGATTTCAATCACTCTTTCAATGGAATCTCACAGAATTGTTCTTGAGTGTGAACTTTGCGAAATCATATTCTTCTTCCTTCATTCCCCTTTTAGGTGTGGATAAGGGAATTTGTGCATTCCATTTCCATAGTCCACAAGAAACAAAGGAAAATTATAGCATCATGTAAAGCATAATAATCATGCACTAAATTTTAAGGGTTGGGAGTGTACGGTTTATGATTTAAGTATAGGGTTAAGGGATAACATTTAGGGTTTAGGGTATAAGGTTGAGGGTATAGGGTATAGCGATGATGGTTGAGGGTTTAGGGTTTAGGGTTTAAGGTATAGTTTTGAGGGTTAAAGGATAGTGCTCAGTGTTTAGGGTATACAGTTAAGTATATAGGGTATATGTATTAGGGTTTAGGATATTGGGTATAGGGTTGAGGTTGAGGGTTTAGGGTACAAGGTTGAATGTAGGTTTTAGGGTTTAAGTATAAGGATGAGGGTTGAGGTTTGAGGGTATTAGGTTAAGTGTATAGGGCATATAGATTAGGGTTTAGGGTGTGAAATAACAAAAAATAGGTGGGGTTGAAGAAGAAGTGTCCCATTCACCAATATAACCTATTTTCCTAATTTCATTCAAAATGAAAGCTACAAAATGCAAATGAAGAATAGTAATCAAATCTAATAGAAACCATAATCAAAAGGAAAATATAGAAAGGGGAAAACAATGTGTACCTTTCACCAAAAGTCACCTTTTGAAGCTCACTAACAACTCATTCACCCTATGGTGAATGAGTCTTGTCTAGGGTCTCTAGAAAATACTTTTTGGGTTCTCTTCTACTCGTTCTACACTCTCAAATTCTACATTTTCACTATTTGATAGCTGAAAACAAATATTGTAGAATAGTTTCTATGATTTGAAAACTTTTCTTGCAACTTTCTCCAATCTTTCTCTCCAAAGGATCTTCAACCTAAAATGTACAATCACACATCAAAGAGAGAAAATGTCGTTTGTTAGATGAATGGGGGTTTTCCTTTGTCAAACCCCATTTTGGTAATTAAACCTTGAAATGAACAAACAATGAAACATGTAGGAATGATGAATGAAAAAAACTATGTAACAACTCACCAAACCTTATTTGAAACCTTGGATAAGAAATCTACAAACTAGCATGAATTGCACTCAATGAATGTAGATCTTGATCATGAAACTTTTCTTGAAACAATTTCTTTGATATGCTTTATTATACCTTGAACTCTGCATCAACATATTTTCTAAAACAGCATGCATGATGCAATACACTTTGATATGACAATGGAACCTTGATTACTACAATAATCTTCAATAATTCTACCCTTGAATGCCTTAAAAATGCTCTTGAATTCTCTATCAATTCTCTTGTGAAACCTTACGATGCTTGAATGAAAACTTGCTAGGTGAAACCAATTGGAATAACCTTGTATTTATATATATCTTAACATTAATTCCCAAAATTCAAATATCACAAGCCGACATTGAATTATGGATTTGAAATCATTAACCGATAGGCTATTCTACGTGGGGCAACCCCACCGGCATTTCCCCCAGTTTGATGCCGGTGGGAACCCCATTAATTGCAGTTTTATTTTTTTGATTTCCTCGTATGTCATTGTGATTGCCACACAATGTTAAGGAATAGTGACGAAACTTATTTATTTCGAGTCTTGCAAAAGCTATGTATTTCACAAGTTCACCGAAGTTTCGAGGGGAATCAATTCAATGGAATGGTTAGTAACCAGATTAGCTATGAAATGATTTATCATTGTTGTGGTCCTCCTGTTGTGTGCTAACATCTATGGCACTAGGAAAGGCGGATTTATTTTGAGGAAATCGGTAGTGGGAACTAGTAAAACTAAGGTATATAATCAATTAGAAACATAGGATGAAGCACAAGAGGAAACCGGTTGGAAGTTGGTTCATGGAGTTGTATTGAGGGCTCCTTCCCATGCAAGCTTACTGTGTGTTTATGTGGGAACTAGACCACAATTTTTTGGGATGACCCTTGTCACAATGATTTTCGCAATGCTTGGTTTCCTTTCCCCATCAAATCATGGAGGTCTCTTGAGGGCTATGCTTCTTTTGTGGGTGTTCATGGGTTTGTTTGTTGGGTACTACTCTTCTCATCTTTATAAGATGTTCAAATGCACAAAATGGAGAAAAAATACGCTCAAGAAAACCTTCTTGTTTCTAGGCATTGTATTTTGCATTTTCTTTGTACTAAACACATTGATATGGGGTGAGAAATCATCTGGTGTCATTCCTTTTGGTACCATGTTTGCTTTGGTTGCTCTCTGGTTTGTAATTTTTGTTCCCTTGGTCTTTGTGGGTAGTTACTTTAGGTACAAGAAACCTACAATTGAGGATCCAATGAAAACCAATAAGATTCCCCATCAGATTCCAGAACAAGCTTGGTACATGCGGCCATTTTTCTCTATACTCATTGGAGGAATTTTACCTTTTGGTGTTGTTTTTATTGAACTATTCTTCATCTTAACTTCTATATGGCTGCATCAATTCTATTACATCTTTGGGTTTCTATTCCTTGTCTTTGTGATTCTTGTTGTCACATGCATGGATATAACCATTGTCCTATGCTACTTCCAGTTATGCAGTGAAGATTATCACTGGTGGTGGAGATCTTATTTGACTACAGGTTCTTCAGCTTTTTATTTGTTTCTATATGCCACATTCTATTTCTTCACCAAGCTGGAGATCACAAAGCTCATTTCTGGGATTTTGTATTTTGGTTACATGATGATCATTTCATATGCATTCTTTGTATTGACTGGTACAATAGGTTTCTATGCCTGCTTTTGGTTTTTGTGGATGATATACTTGTCAGTGAAGATTGACTGAAGATTCTCATATGGTGGTCATTTTTCAAAAGGGCCTGAGAAGTTTTGGTTTAAAGAATTGCTACTTTCTCATTTATTTAGTTAAAATTTGTGGCATAACATCACAAGATGTGCTAGCAATGAAGGAAATGCTAATCTTGTATGATGGTGTATATACTATTTACCTTTAACCTTCTTGATACAATCTTGAGTATGAAAAGCTTGAGGAGCTTGATTTTCAATGTAATACAATGTTTTGCATTGCTCTGAACGTTGACACCTTTGATATTTATTGGTTGTGAAGTCTATTCAACCACTAAATATAGTCTGTTGGATTTTTTTTTTCTAAATAGATTATATACTTGTTGGAACTAGTAAAATTAATGTGTACCCATTAAGCTTGTTTAATGCCCATGGTTAAAGATTTTAAAACTTATAGTAAAGTATATATATTTTCTATGACTAGCATGTTGCATTGGTATTAAATAAATTCATCCATATTATATTTGTGAAATATTATGCTGTGAGCCACCATTAATCGACATTGATAAATATCAGGCTATTATTTTTTTACTTTTGCCAGCTGTCGGGTAATAATAATGTTAGAGAGTTTAGCGATGTAAAAGAAGTATTAATATTGATGAGGGTAAAATTATTAATTAGTATTTATTAATATGAATAATTTTAATTCAAATTTGAATTAGTAATTATTAGTGTAATTGGATTGGAGAAATAAAATAAATAATAAATGTAATATCCTTATTAGTAACTACTAATAAGGTATAATGTTAAATGTAATTTTGATATTACTATTTATATCAATGTGATAACAATGGGAATAATATTATATTAAAAATTCAGTGTATAAAATAATGCTTCTATTATTAATATTAACATTTAATATTTAATTTAATATGATATTATCAATATTAAGAAGTAATCATGGATAGTCGTATATAAAATAATAATCATGTCAAAAAAAATATTAATGTAAATCACGAATGTTAATGTTATTTTAATAATAGACGTTAACATAATAATAATAATAATAATGTTAAATGAAATATTACTAGTTATTTAAATAATGCTATCTTTTTAAAGTATAAACATTGATGGAATATCTTTGATTATAATTTTTGCCCTAATTTGGCCCAATGATCATTTAGTAATAGTGTTAGTAAGAGAGAGAGAGGAGGGAAAATAAGTAGAGAGGGAAGGATAGAGAAAGAGAGAGAGAGGAGGGTAAAGGGATGGAGGGAGGTAGAGAGAGGTGGTATAGAAAGAAGTAGAGAAGGAAAGAGAGATCCAGAGAGAGTGAGAGAGAAAGGGGGAGGGAGGGAGAGGTAGAGGGATAGGGGAGATATAGAGAATTAGAGGGGAAAGGAGAGATGTAGAGAGGAATAAGTGAAAGAGGGAGAGAAATAGAGAGGGAAGGAGAGAGCAAGAGGGAGAGAGAAGGGGAAGGGATGGAGGGAGAGGTAGAGAGGGATAGGTGAGATAGATCACCACTTTCTTCATGTCATCCACTGCTATAAATAATGTGGGATCAGCCTATCAGCGTAAGCATTGTACCTCATTGGGGTGCAAGTGCTAGTTAAAATATAACACCAAAAACATATTTCAAAGGGGGGTGTCAGCTCTAAGTGAGGACCCATTTTCCATAGGGTGAATGGGTCCTAGGCCACTTACCTAGGACACAGAACAAGAAATGTTAAACATTATCTAAAGTTAGGGTCCTAGATCTAAGTGAGGACCCATTCACCCTATGGTGAATGGGTCCTAGGTCACTTACCTTAGACACACATCTTCCAAAGTTAAGTGTTGTGTAATCAAATTTATGAATGTCAAGTTTCATCCCTCAAAAATTTCAATTAATTAGGCTTGGATTTGAATCAAAGGGTTCAATTAAGGAAAACGAACCTCAATCAATTAATAAATTCCAAGATTAATGTGAAAGTGTAAAGATACACCTTACAACACCAGAAACAAGGAACAATTAAGTCCATTTAATTTAAAATGGCCCTAAACTTAATGTGAATATGAATGAGATATTATAATACTAAATTAAGGCATAATTAAGCTCATTTTATTTAATATTATTCTGAAATTAAGTGTGAAAAAGGGATACTTTTTCCTACACTACATGGTGTAGGGTTTATGGTATAAGGTATAGGTTTAAGTGTTGAGAGTGTAGGGTTTAGAGTTTAAGCATAGGGTTAAGGGATAATGTTTAAGATTTATGGTTTAAGGTTGAGGGTATAGGGTATAGGGATGAGGGTTGAGGGTGTAGGGTTTAGGGTAACTTGAGGTATAGGTTTGAGGGTTGAGGGATAGATTTTAGGGTTGAGTGAATAGGGATTAGGCTTTAGGATATTTAGTATAGGGTTGAGGGTATTGGGTTTAGGGTTGAGGGTTTAGGGTTTAGGGTACAAGGTTGAATGTAGGCTTTATGGTTTAAGTATAGGATTTAAGGTTGAGGGTTGAGAGTTAAGGTTAAGAGTATAGGTTATAGGGATTAGGGTTTAGGATATTAGGTATAGGTGAAACGAAGGATTTTGGTACCCTATTGGATGCTTACCCTTCTAGGATTTTTTACCTAAAAGAGAAGAAATAGGGTTCAAAATACAAAAATGTTTCATTTGAGATTAATGTATGAGGATGGATAGGAAATGGATGTGAAGTGTGTGTGGATGTGTTAAAAATGAAAATAAGTGAATTTAAACTAATCTAATGCAAGATGTTGGAAAACAAAGTGTTGATTGCAAATATGAACTAGAAACCTAAGAGAATGATAACAGGAATTGATGAGACTGAATAGAGTGCACCTCAAGGTAGATTGATGTTACTAGAAGGTTTTGGAATGTCTCAGAAAACACTATTGATGGCCACTAGAATTGATTCACCATGCATGGTGAATTAGTCCTCCTGATGAAAACTTTTGAGAACAGGTTTATGACTGTCGAAAGATGAAATCTAACAAAATCAACTTTTCAAGCCTATAGGTGAGACTCATTCACCATAGGTGGAAAATTATTCCACCAAAAGGAATCTACAAATTCAATAGTGGATTATGTGGAGCTAGATCTGCACTTCTGCTTTTTACAGATGTTCGCTTCTGAAACTGTCAGATTTGGGTCTGAATTTTTTTTTTTATTATTCTTTGACTTGTTGAATGAAGAGAGAGCTTCAAAAACCTTGCAATTTGATCTTTAATGATTTCTAAGGTTCCAAGAGATCTAAATCTCGTCATGATGATAGATCTTAAAAGTTTGCAACATAACATGTAGAATATGCCCTTGAATGCCTTAGGAAACTAAATTAATGTATTGCAATGTGAAATCCCTAACTTGATTAACTGGAGATGGAATATAAATGATTGATAGATGAGGAGATTATGTAAGATAAGAGATGTAAAAATGAGGTGTAAATCGCATATTTATACACACTTGTTCCTTAGTAACCCATTCATACCTCATCACAAGCCGACATCAAGTGATTTTGAATAAAAACCTAAAAAGAAATTTAAAATATTTTGAATTTGGAGGCAAGGGGGAGTCATTTGCCACCCATGGTGAATGGGCCCCACCTAGGACCTAAAAATATGTGTCAGTAATTAATTTGCATTTAATGTTGTTTTTTGGGCTTACATTCAAAAATACACTTAATTACAACTTATGAGGGCATAAAGAGACCAAATAAAGCATGAGAAGGGTGTAAATAGTGAAAATATGCCTTTGTGGAGTAGTGCAGTAGGCTCCTCACAACCCATCACCCAAGGTGCTTGCTCCAATTATGAATTTGGTGACAAGGGTACTTCAAGAGGATCGTCATTTGTGCGACGGAAAAGTGTATGAAGTTGTGATAGGACCACTGGTTGATATAATCGGCTCTCAGGAGAGGATGGTCAAGCACTTCAATAGTTTTGTATCGACTGCAAATGCTCCTGTAGTGGAAAATGTGCTTTGGAGTTGGCTTCAGATGGTATGGTCAGCCACCTTAGTATCTTCTTCGACATTGCTTGCATTGAAACTAAGGAGAATGAGGGTGAGGTGTTTGAAGAAGAGGCAATACAACAATGCAAGGCGGTGAAGGAAAACTTCATGGTGAATGCGTGGGATGTGTTCAGAGTTGGGGTAATGAACTCCAATCTGGATGCTTTTTCTAGGTATATGGACTCAAGCAACTCGTGGCTCAATGAAAGTAGCTTGAAAAAGGTGTTAGAGGTTGGAAGGAGTTTGGTTGTGATTTATCATTATTTGCTACTATAAAGAGGTTTGGTTGGCCTGGGAGAGCCTGTGCTCTGTTAACTTGAAGTAGATTGTATTCAGGCATGGCATGCCAAGTGATATTAATGTATATGGGCACTAATGTGCTATTGAGTCATTTTTGGCTTTATTTCACTATTGAGTCTTTCCGCCTAATTTATTTTTCTCATATATTATTTGATTGATTGAAATGGTGATAGCATATGGGCAGTTTACTGTTGTTTTGAGTAAGTTGATGAAAATAGACGCCTTGAGAAAAGATAACTCTCAGCGTATATATATATATATATGTATGCTAGTTTAAAAGATTTTGGTATCTAAATTATTTATTTATTGATATTTTATGCTTTTGAAAAAGTATCAATATTTTTTTTGAATAATGAACATTCAATAAAAAAATTATTAAATTTAAATGATTGATTATGAATATTGAAACAATATTGATGGTTTAAATTTAACAATTATTTTAGACTTTCTTTTATCTAGCTCACATAGGTTTCACAACCTCTAACTTGGAGGCTATATAGAAGCTAAGAAATAAATTGTAAATAATGAAATGTTGAGAAGATAAGTTTTTTTTCCCTTCTCCATTATAACATATGTGCCATTTGTTTTTGTTCTTTTAAATCTTAAAATGTATAAATAGTATTATTGATCTTAAAAATCTTAAAAATAATAAATTAAAAATATTTCAATTACAAATTAAATTTAAGTTGTTAATAAAAATTTGTGAAGATAATTGTATTTTTTATTTTATTTAAGAATGAAAGGTTTAATATTATCAGTGGGCTTATAAATTGATTAAATAACACCATGTTTAAAAGTATTGATACTTGCTTTTAGTTATATAAACATATATTACTAGTTACTTTCGGTTAAGTAAATAAATATTATTGGTTGCTTTCAATTATATAAATATATAACTTCTATATAGAAGTAATTTAATACTTCTACTTTTATCTTTAGAAAAGATTGAATATATATGATTCAAATTTTTATTATATAATTTTTTAAAAATTTAATTTAATTTTAAATATAATTGTTATATTGATAATAAAACAAACATATTAATTCTATTTTAATATATGAAGAAAAATTTATATTTAGTCTACAGTAAAATTGTATTTTTTTAAATATATATATTGATGTGTGATTTTATCTATATATATATATACACATGTGTATATACATGTGTGTATATATATATATGATATATTTGGTTAAATCCTATATTAATAAGAATTGTCACATTATGTAATATAAAATGTAGTTTTATTATTATTACGTAAAAGTGGTCTTTTAAGAGGTAAGTCCATGTTTTTTTGTACAATAGTCACAAATATTTGTGTGTCATTCGTATATATAATTTTATAGGATATCCAATATAGATCTAATGAGGACCATGTGGTGTATGCTAGTTCAAAACCTCAATTATGTGTTAATATGTAATCAATACCATAAAGTGTTAAAATGAGTTTTGGGTACCATCAATTTTTAAGTTTTAGTAATTGACCTTGTCCCCTCATTTTATGAATTTGGATAATATATATATATAATTAAAACCAGTCAATTCAAATTTAACCTTGCATTTAACCTCTAATGTACTATTGAGTCTTTTCTGGCTTTATTTCACTATTGAATCTTTCCGCCTAATTTATTTTTCTCATATATTATTTGATTGATTGAAATGCTATCAAAAAGATAACTCTCAGTGTATTATATATATATATATGCTAGTTTAAAATATTTTGGTATCTAAATTGTTTATTTATTGATATTTTATGCTTTTGAAAAAATATCAATATTTTTTTGAATAATGAACATTCAATACAAAAAATATTAAATTTAAATTATTGATTATCAATAATGAAACAATATTGATGGTTTAAATTTAACAATCATTTTAGACTTTCTTTTATGAATAGAAATATAAATTTATCTGGGTCGCATAGGTTTCATAGCCTCTAACTTGGAGGCTATACAAAAGCTGAGAAATAAATTGTAAATAATGAAATGTTGAGAAGATAAGTTTTTTTACCCTTCTCTGTTATAACATATGTGTCATTTGTTTTAGTTATTTTAAATCATAAAATGTATAAATAGTATTATGGATCTTAAAAATCTTAAAAATAATAAATTAAAAATATTTCAATTAGAATTAGAATTTAAATTATTAATAAAAAGTTGTGAAGAAAATTGTATTTCTGATTTTATTTAAGAATGAAAGGTTTAATATTATCAGCTGGGCTTATAAATTGATTAAATAACATCATGTTTAAAAATATTGAGACTTGCTTTCAGTTATATAAACATATATTGCTAGTTGCTTTCTGTTATATAAATAAATATTGTTGGTTGCTTTCAATTATATAAATATATAACTTCTATATAGAAGTAATTTAATACTTCTACTTTTATCTTTAAAAAATATTGAATATATATGATTCAAATTTTTATTATATAATTTTTTAAAAATTTAATTTTACATTAAATACAATTGTTATATTGATAATAAAACAAATATATTATTTTTATTTTAATATATGAAGAAAAAATTATATTTAGTTTATAGTAAATATAAGAAAATTGTATTTTTTTTAATATATATTGATATGTGATTTTTTCTATTTATTTTGAATTTTATATATATACATATATATTTGGTTAAATCCTATATTAATAAGAATTCCCACATTAAATAATACAAAATGTAGTTTTATTATTATTACGTAAAAGTGGTCTTTTAAGAGGTAAGACCATGTTTTTTTTTGTACAATAGTCACAAATATTTTTGTGTCATTGATATACATAATTAGTGATAATTAACTTATTTAATTTTATAGGATATCCAATATAGATCTAATGAAGACCATGTGGTGTATGCTGGTTCAAAACCTCAATTATGTGTTAATATGTGATCAATACAATAAAGTGTTAAAATATGTTTTTGGTGCCATCAATTGTTAAGTTTTAGTAATGGACCTTGTACCCTCATTTTATGAATTCGGATACACATCACATTGTAATAATATATAAGATAGTTCCATTGGTAAGGGTAGTATGGATTATGAAAAAAGAAAATTATTAGTCTAAGATAATTATTGTTCCCTTATATGATTTTACCTTGTATTTAGGTTGGGAAGAAATATAGTCTTTGTGTTATTAATTATTATTGTTGAATTGTTGATTTTATGATCCCTTTATATTGAGAATGAAAGGTTGACCGTGTCATGACATTTGGCATGCTATCATAGCACAAATTCTTTGAACTTATCAAAGTATTTATTTTTAATGCCACCTTCTATGTTCTTGTGTTGGTTGTTATCTTTGGTGTTACAATGTCTTGTGGTTGACTAACTAGTTGTTGTAACTTAAATAACTATGGAGGGAAGATTTAACATAAGACAATGTATATAATTATGTTATTGTTGACCAATGAATAGTAATGTGAATTATTATTACTATGTTCATAAATTTGATAGCATTCAATATAGATATTTGTGGCTCATTTTCAATAATAAAAGTGTATTTATATAGGAAGAAAGTTAATTTGGATATTTGAGTGACTTTTGAATGTGATGGTTAAGCTATTCAAACATACTGAATTTAATTTAAAGAATTAGGTGTACAAATTGTAAGAATTAGGGTTGTGAGTTTTCTAACATTAAATGACAAGAATTAAGATGGGAAACAATCACTAGCAATGCACATCATGGTGGAGGTAAGTAAATTTATTTAAGAAGTTCAAGTGTTTTCTTACTGTCTTGAATCAAGTGAAAAAAAAAGGTGTATGTCTAGGAGGTGTAAAATGAGGAAAAATGTGCAATTAGGTCAATTTTGAGATCCCAACCCAAGTTTCTATGGTTAGGGCACTTGAGAAGGAGGTTAAAAAGGTGGTTTAGGTTTTACTTTGGAGGAGAATTTATGCTTTTTTTTTCTTTTCTTTCTTTTTTTCTTGAAGAAAACAAGGAAGGGGGAGTTTCATGGATACTATGCAAGTAATAAGTAGGCTTTAATTTTCTTAAACCTTCAATATTTTGCAGCAAGTTTAAGTGAGGAAACTCATATTAAGAGTGAAAAAGTTTAGAGTATGTTGCTGGTCAGACCTTGTTTAGCATATAGAGTTCTTGCAGTGGTGGGATCTTCCTCCATGTGCTAGTTGGACCTTCTTGTGTTGAGACCCAGTAGTGGATTCATATTGTGTGTGTGAAACTTGATTTTATGTTTCTTATGGTCATGGAAACTTTATATGGGGGTGTTTCTTTTCAGATCAGGGGTTAGCTAGAGTCATTGTGACTTAATGATGCTAAAATGGAAGGGTGGAGAGCTTTGTCCTCTATAATTGTTGCTTGCTTGGTAAGTGTACCGGTTGCAGAATGGGACTTCCTATCTAACTATTGGTTCTACAGCCAGATGATAATAAATAACGAAGGTTGCAGCTGAGAGGTATACATACTAATATTCCTTTGTATTTGGATTTTAAAATTTGTATGAAAAGAGAAAATTATTATTACCTTGTCATGCAGAAGTATCTGCTTCAATTTGAATAAAAAGAAGATATCAAGCCATGTCTTGTTTCCAAAGACTGATGAGCTTAGCACCATGTTACATATGTTTTCGCATGGAAACACTGACTGAAAGATACCTATGTTGTGTTTAGTGATACTTGTGCTGTCTCAAAATGCTACTGATAACTTTGGAGGGTGAACAAAACATAAATCTTTTTTAGATAAATAAGGCCCTCTTTGTCAACAGAGAACGTGGCCTTTCTGTATGGTAGTTGAATCAGAGTCACTTTAAGGAGTCACATTGCAGCTATTTTAGGCTTGAGAAAAAACAAAACTATATGTTTTTATTTATTTATTATTTATTACTCTTATAAATCAAACACATCGTATCTTTAAAATATACTTAGCAACCACTAAATAGTAGAAAAAAAAGATATCTAGCAGCCAATAAAATCAGGGTTCTACTTAAGCACTCTTCAACTAAGCCATGTGCAAACTGCAATGCTGGGAAAATATATTTTTCATAACTGCTCATTTTATGGCAATTTATAAATCATAATTACAAGACAAATCAAGTCCCAACTGGGAAGTATACTGCCAAGTTCTAGTAGCATTCTATCTTTAACTGCCCGTTAGAAGAATCATTTAGAAGAATTTCCAATAGCATTCTGGAAATTTCCCATCAACATAAAAACTATACAAATTTTAAGTCACTAGTTAATAATGTAGATTATCATTCATGTTGTGTAAAACTTTATATTTGTATAATTTCAATTCATAAACATTCAAAAGTTTAACTGTATTATATATAAGTGATTAAATTTGTTTATCTATCTTATTAAATAATCTATATAAATAAGTTGAATTTACTTTTTATTATATTATTTAATATAACATAAATATAATTGAAACATGATTTTATATTTATATAATCGTATTATTTTCTTCTTATATTATAAATTCATCATTTAGTTAAAATTTGAAATATTTAAAATTATATTATATTATACTTATTATTATTCAAAATAATCAATCTATATCTGCTAGTATAAATATAAAGTCAATGAAATTTTCTACTTTATTTCTCATATTTATGACACATTTATATTATATTTAAATTATATGATTTTATGTTTACATAATAATCATTTTTCTAAAATATTAATGTGTAGAATTATATATTTATATAATTTCAATTTATATATACTCAAAAGTTTAATGGTAATATATATATAAATGATATAAATCAGATTTTTAAGAGTGGATAATGCTGATAGTTTTGACACATGAAATATATAATGATGGTGGAAATATTTAAATAAACTACAAGATTTGAAATAAATTATGTGAATTATATAACAATGTTCTTACAACCTCTCAACCTCCAACATATTTGTTCTTCCTAGAACCTTGGTCGTGAGGAGGGCCTTATAGTCAAGAACAAATCAAACAATATTATCTTCAAAAAGAATATTATTAAATATGTCATTTCCCCATTACAAATGTTCTTGGACATAGGCCAACCGTAAACAAACAGAATTAAACGTACATGGATTGAATCTTTATATAAATCTGTGTTTTGTTCCTCCACAATCGGAACACTTGGGGCTCTCTTAGGTTCCCAGAGGTTCTTTTAGCAGTTGAAAAAAATAAGATAGCAGTAATGGCAAAAGCATTCGCAACAGACAGGCTGTCTGCATTACCGGATAGTGTTCTTTTAACTCATATTCTGTCAAAGATTTCTTACAGAGATATCGTACGTTCTTCCCTACTCTCTCGGAGATGGCGATTCTTGTGGAAGAAAATAGTCAATCTCAATTTTCGTTGCCAAGATTTTGAGAAACAAAAAGATGACAAGATACGCATCATAATTAGCGATGCCCTACTCCAACTGGATGGCCGTCTTTGCTGGTTGGACCTTCAAGTCGCCATGGATGACCCTAACAGTGCCGATATGGATAATTGGATTCGCCTTGCAGCTGAAAAACAGGTGGAACGCATGGCTTTACAAATCTCTTATAGAGATCCCAAAACTGGTAAGATGCTGAACGACTCTTCCATGGTGGAGCTTGGGGACTATGTTTTTAAGTGTGAAAACCTCAT
Source organism: Sequoia sempervirens (assembly GCA_007258455.2). NCBI lineage: Eukaryota > Viridiplantae > Streptophyta > Pinopsida > Cupressales > Cupressaceae > Sequoia > Sequoia sempervirens. The sequence goes on from VDFB02061555.1 coordinate 82,393, forward strand.
TGACCTACAACTGAGATTCATCAATCTCCCCAAGATACCCACTAAATTTGGGGTTTTCCGATCTCTGACAACATTTTATTGTTTCGATATTCCAAATGTGGATGATGCTATGTTTGATGGATTCATGGACGTGTGCCCACATCTTCGAAATTTGGGGATTGACCATTGTTTGGGGTTGAAAAACTTGAAGATACATGCTTCCAATCTCATGTACCTGAATCTTGGAGTTTTAAGCCCTGATATATCCTTGCAGATGGCTTGCCCTCGGTTGGCGGAAATCAGCCTCATGTGTTGTGGGCAATACCAAAGGCTTAAATTATTACAACGAATTTCAAGAGCAGAATCTGTTAAAAGAATTACTCTTCAGAATTATAGTATAGGCGTCAATCTAGGACTTCCTAGTATTATTGTTCTTAATGGGTTTCCTCAGCTTGAAGAGTTGACAATGCATGGCCAATGTTTCCAGGTTAGTATTTTGTACATTGAAGTTAAATATCCTTAACTTGAGATGGTAGTTCTATATCAGATCTTGTATGCACTGTGGAGAATGGTTCTTGACTTCTATCAATAACAATATTATCTGCTGGTCCTTATATATGTGTGGACAGTAACATTGTTTCGTTCATTCTTGTAAACAAATGAACCCACATTATGTTTGATGCAGGAGATGATGTCAGATAAGAAACCAGCACAGGTGACATTGCGAAATTTGAAGATAGTGCACGCCCACATTGGGCTATACAGGGGTGCACAGGCAGTGAAATTTCTAGGTTTTCTTCTCAGAAATAATCCATTAAATGTAACCAGGGTTTTTCTGCCAGAGTACTGCCCTCGAATCATGCAAAATAATTTGCTGGCTCTGGAAAAGGAGTTTTCAAAAGCAAGATTATCCACTGCCACAAGAAGATGATCTACGATACGGAAAGAAGTTTGTGAATTATGTGAAAAAAATACTGAATATTACTGGGAGGTTAGGAAAATTTGCAATACCATTCTATTCTAAAGAACCTATTTCTATTAAAGCATAGTAGATGAAACAACCATTTCTGAAATATTAAATGAAATCTCTTCAAAGATTTCTTAAGTTTTCCTGTCAAGATTACTAGCTATTTTTTAATGGCCAGCATTTCTATGCCCAAAACAGATGTATTTTCATTCATATAAAAAATGGGATGGTTATGCTATTTGGATTTGCAATATTGTACTCTGTTATAGTTTTAATGATTTTTTTAAAGATTTTGATATCAAGTTATTTGTTTACTGATATTTTATGCTTTTCAAGAAATTATTAATATTTTTTCAAAATATGTTATAGACAGAATTTATTAAATTTAGTTTACGAAGATTGAAACAAAATGATATTTTGATCATGATTTAAATTTAACATTTGCTTTAGACTTTCTGAAATCAACTTTCTATTATAAATAGGAATATTATTTTTTTGATCTTAAAATTCTTTAAAATAATAAATTAAAAATATTTTAAATATAATTTAAATTTAAATTATTAATAAGAAGTTGTAAAGAAAATTGTATTCCTGGTTCTATTTAGGAATGAAAGGTTTAATGTCATCAGTTGGTCTTACATACTGATTAAATAACATCACGTTTAAAAATATTGGTAGTTGCTTTCAGCTATATAAATAATAAATATCGGTAATTGCTTTCAATTATATAAATATATAGAATTTAATACTTCTATTTTCATCTTTATAAATGATTGAATATATATGATTCAAATTTTTATTATATGGATTTTTTTAAATTTAATCATTTCTATATATAACAAGTAGGGCCGGGCTTAACTGCACACTCTAAGCGCTGACTGCTTAGGTTCCCGGGCCCATTTATCTGACATTTTACGTACCTTATCACATCAACGTTCTACTTTTTACAAATTCCGTTTCGGTAAACTCTTTCCTCCGTTTTCAGGTTTAAAGTGATTCTTTTTACTCCCACATTCCATGGGAGAATAAATACCGTGGAATCCTTTCCCGTAAATACTCAGTCCAATAATATTATACCCCTGCATTTTAAAACAGAAGTGTGCGCCAATGTAGGAAATGAATTCGGTGTAAGAGCAATTAAAATAAAAATCAAAGATGGTGAAAACAAAAAAATATCTAATAATAAATTAAAAAAATCTAATAATAGATATATATAATGAAAGGTTTTTAATAAATTTTATATAATAAATTTTTTTAAAAAAAATTTTTTTAATTTTTTTAAATAATTTTTTTTACAAGGATCATATATATATAATATTTTTTTCTATAATTTATGTCTTTTACAATAATATATTTATATAATATTATTATTTTATTTTTAAAATAATATAAATATACTAAATAAACTTGATACAATAATATTCATTGTTGTTCTTGTCACCAAGGTTCAAACTCCATTGGAGTGGTATTGTTGAATGGTTGTATCGGGTTCATAGCTCTGGTCAAAAGCGTTTACCCCTTGAATAAAAAAAAAAAATTGAAATGTTTATTATAAAAAATTCTCAAGAATAAAATAACAACAATCAATATTATAATTTCTAACATATTATAACAAATCTAATTTCAATAATTCTTATTACTAAAATGATTTGTGAAAACAGAATTCTTAAATGAAAATATAACAATAAAATAATAAATATAAACAACTTTCAAAATATTATAATTCATAAAATTACAAAGAAAAAGAGAAATAATTCCAAAAGAAGAGTCAGAGAAATTTGTTAAAGAGTTCGAAAAATAAATCATGGAACCAAAAAATTATGTGTATACTAGATTTAAACCTACAAGAAAGGGTCTTAGGGAAAATTATGGAGCATGAACAAAAGAAAGAACAATTATGGATCTAAGAACTATGAGTTTCAAAAAATTAAAGTCATCACTTTCAAAAGGATTATATAAATCCTTATGTGAATGAGAAATTATGATAGTTGAGCATGAGGAAGAATAAAATTTAAAGTTGCAAGAATGTGAAAGGGAGTAGATTTTGGAAGAATCCGCCAAGAAGATGAAAGTTATGGATCTTTTCTTAGAAAATAAATCCTTATTACTTGTCAAGATTGAAAGTAAAAAAAAAAAAATCACTTTTTGAAAATATAGTTGAAAAATATGTTCCTTTCTAAGAAGCATCCATTAGTCTTCAAAGTTTGAATTAAAAACATATAGCTTGAAAAAAAAATCACTATTTGAAAATATGGTTGAAAAATATGTTCCTTTCTAACAGTCTTCAAAAGTATTAAAATTTTGAGCCATAAGAAGGTTTGTGATGAATATCTCTAGTTCAATAAAGGGAGCTAAGAGCTTTGACTATATGTATGTTATTAGATATCTTTTACTTCATGCTTTAGTATGTTTGTTTTGTTAGCATCACAAGACAAATCATAAGAAAGGTGAAATAATTCAAACTTATCATTCCATAAGATTATGAAATTCAAGAGTTAATTGAAGACATGTGATGAGAAATATAGAAGTTTTTCCAACTATTAAACAAACAACTAAAAAGGGAAGATATTAAAGAACACATGAAATTGTTGGAATCTTTGTTTGGTTTAATATTATCATTGTTCATAAATTCATCATATCATTTTCTTAGATAATTAGACGAATTAATTTATCCATGGAAAATCATAAGGTAGGTGATCAATTGTATGTTTAAAAAATTGACATTAATTTATGTTTATTTACATAAAAATTACTTTATAAATATTTTTCATTTGCTTAGAAGATTTTAATTTAAAAAAGAAAGATAATTCTAAGTAAATTAAAAAATTAAAAAATAATTCGTAAATAAACAAAAAACTTTAATAATTCTTAAATAGTTTTAATTGTTTTTAAACATTTAGTTGTGTTTCAATTTTTATATATGATCATATGACTTATAACTCTTAATAAATAAAAAATTAAATAATTCTTAGATAATTTTAATTTATTAAATATTTAAGTATGTTTCAATTTTTATATATGATCGTGGCATGTCACTTTATGTCTTATTGCTATTGTAGATATCTATTATTTATTTAGATTTTGAGAGGTACAAGTATGGTTATAATTCAATGGGGGAATTATTATTGTTTAATATTTCTAATTTAATAAAATTGAAATATATTTTTATGAATAAAGAAAAGAAAAGAAAAAATGATATTAAATTTGAATATTATAAATTTTCCTACTATTCATTAACATGGACTATAAAATATTTTGTCCATTTAATTTTATAAATTATAATATTTTGAAAGTTGTTTATATTTTTTATGTTATTGTTATTCTTTATTTAAGAATTATTTTTTCACAAATCATTTTAATAATAAATGTTATTAGAATTAGTTTTGTTGTAATATGTTAGAAATTATAATATAGATTATTGTTATTTTATTCTTGAGAAATTTTTATAAGAATCATTTCAAATTAAAAAATAACTATAAATAGAAATAACTCTTTACTAAATAAAATAAAAAAATTATAATAATTATAGAGTAAAAAAAACACTTCAAGTAAATAAAATTAAAGTGTCAAATAATAAAAAATGTATATTATTATATTAACAAGTTTAATTAGTATATTTATATTATTTTAAAAGTAGGATAATAATATTATATCATATATTATCAGAAAAGACATTATAAAACATTTTTCTATCATCTTTAATTATATTTATTATTAATCCAATTTTAATTAATTATTTAAATTTTCATATTATTTAAATACTAAGGCATCTTTATTTAAACTGCCTTACATCGAATTAATCTCCTACACATAGGCGGACACTACTGTTTTAAAATAGGATGCTATAATATTACTCTGGCGGAGTATTTATAGGAAAGGTTTCTAGGTTTTTTATTTTCGCATGGAATGTGGGAGTAAGAAGAATAATTAAAAAGGTGAAAACGGAGGAAAGAGTTTACCGAAACGGAGTTTCTAAAAAGCAAAAACGTGAATAGGAAGGTACGTAAAATGTCAGGTGAATGGGCCCGGTCACTAAGCAGTCAGTGCTTAGAGTGTGCCAGTTAAGTCGGCCCAACAAGTAGGAATAACATTAACAATGAAGAAGAAAACACAACACTAGTGGTCGAAGTGGAAGTGGTAGATACATTGGTACTAGGAACATGGGTAATCAAGGGAGTGGTAGGGATAACATGGAAGATGGGTGAGACAATATTGGGATGAAAGGAATATAGAACATGAGTGCTGGGAAAAATAATATGAATAGGCAGGCAATAATAACTACTCCCAAGAGTGTGCTCAAGAAGCTTGACTCCCTTACCAAAAAAAATTATGGGTAGAGAATGTTGATATTCGAAAATGGAGTTTAGTGAGTTGGGATGAAGTTTGCAAACCAAAGGAGAATGGTGGCCTTTGGCTTAGGTAGTCAAAGCATAATAGTTTTGCTTTAGTTGCAAATCTATATTGGAGGTGGTGTAAATTTCCTAAGCAGTCATAGGCTTGCATTCTAAATCAAAAATACTTAGGAGCGGTGGCTAATGGGGGTATTCCTTGAATGGAATTATCTGATAAAGGTTCTATGATTTGGAGCACTATTAAGAGGGGTTCAACCCTCATTAAGGAGGGCCTTTTGTGGATCACTCAGAAAGGGGAATAAGCTCTTTTTTGGACTGATTCTTGGGATGGTCACACTCCAATTCTATCATCTTTCCCTCATCTCCAACCTTTAAGTGATACTTTTGTGGTTGTTGGGTGATCCAAGGTGAGTAGTTTCAAAAGTTATTATTTGAGAGGCTCTAGGGTTTATTAGTTGAAAAATCTAGATAGTTGCCCAGAAGGTGGTTCTCAAGAAGAGCAAGGTATTTTGCACCTATTCTGGCTAAGTAGCCTTAATTTTCTTTACAAGACAATGATTTGTTGGCGTGGGGACATTAGTCTAAGGGCATCTACTCTATTTCCCAAGGGTATGCTACTTTGATGTCCCACCATGCTAATGTGAGAGTTTATCCTTGGTGGAAACACATCTAGAATAAGGTTGGGTGGCCCAAGTGCAAGATGTTCTTGTGGTTGTTGATTCATAACAAACACCTCACCTAGGAGAATATCAGTAAAAGAGTTTTTTGTGAGCCATCTCTTCATTTCTTATGTGGATGTGGTGAAGAAAGTATAGATCAACTACTTTTTTGTGTGCTTTTTCTTTGGAAATTTAGATTTTTTGGTGGAAGATTTGGAAAAGCATTTAGGTATGATTTATCTTTGCAAGACTTTTGGAAGAACTTGGGAAATCCTCTAGCATTTGCTTCTTTTTTGGTGGTTTCTTGGGAGTTGGGACCTTCTATTATTATCTTATAGATTTGGTTGGAGATAAATGAACACATTTTGTGAGTGTCAATAGATGGCTTTGCAAGTCTGGTACAACGTGCAAAGTATTTTGAAAAAACTATTTCACCTAAATTTGGCCTTGGGGAGCCTATGTCATCATCATACATTCATATAGCTTCTATCCTTGATTTTTCTTCTCCCCTAGGCCCCCAAGTGAATAGGGGAAGTGGGAAAAAAACCCTCTAATAAGGTGAATAGATTGGCAAGTGGTGTCCTCCTGCTGAAGGTACTCTCAAAATTAACACTAATGGTTTTGCTCAAGGAAATCTTGGGGATGTTGGGATTGAAGGAGTTGATCATCATAGAAATGGGGCCATACATATTTTCTTCTCCATCCATATGGGTGTGTAGTTTAATAATCAAATGGAGGCTTATGCTATTCTTAAGGCTCTAGAGAGCCTATGAGTTTGGTTGGAGGGAGGTGATTTGTGAGACAAATTCTATGATTTTGGTCTCTCTTCTTAATAAGAGAGATTTCCTAAACTCTTCATGGAGATTTTTTTTAATTGTAAATCAAATTCTTCATCTTTCTTCAAATTTTGAAACTATCTTGTTGTTCATATTCCTCGGGAATGTAACAAAGTTGTGGATTTCCTTGCTAAATAGACCTTTGAAGGTAGAGGGGTATGTAATGTGCTTGAATGGAGATAGTTGGACCTGGATAAAAGCAACACTTTATCTAGATATCTTCATGGGGATAAGAAGGTGTAGCCTTGTGTTAAGGTTGGATGGTATCTTTTGGCTTGGGGTGGGTTCTAGCTTGTCTCTGAATGGTTTTATTTTGGAGCTTGGGGGTAGTACGTCTTTCAATGACTGTACATTTGGGCCTCTTGTTATACTTGGTTTCTCTTTCTTGAATATATTTTTTTCAAAAAACAAACATAAAAGTAATTCAATATTCAAGAGGATAAGCTAGGTATTTTCAATATTGAGGCATGGCCTACAGTAATGAATGATTTAGTATTTTTTTTCTCTCTTTGGATTTTTAAATTTTAAATATAATTATTATTATTTCAAAAGTATTAATAATTTTGAAAAGAAGATTAAATAATTCTAAAAGTATTCAAAGAAATATTTTTTCTTCCAAAAATTGTCAAAGGGTGTAGAACTTCTAAAATATTAGAAAAAATACTATAGATTACATTAGAGAAGTTTGAAATATTAAACTAGTTTTTAATAAATTAGGATTTGGCTAAAGAAAGGATATTAAGGATAGTTTTCTAAGTAATTTATAATAAATTTAATGGTTGGGTAAATAAAAGTAATAAGAATAAAAAATATTAAAGTCATAGGTAGTGACTTGATCAATTAACAAAGTAATGTCTTTTAGGACCCAGATTTACCTCTTAATATTCCAATAGTATGATTAAAAGTTTTAGTTATATAGAAATTGTGTTGGTGCATTCAGGTTCTTATTATTAAATTGCAGAGTCCACTTCTTAAGAAAAATCTAAGATTTTCCTATAAACCATGGGTCATCCAATTGAGTCAGAATACAGTCTCCACAACTTAGAAAGAGATTAAAAAGAATCCCTTCATTATAACTACAATTTTAAAATCGAAACATCAATTTTATTCTATTTTGACCCATTTCTTAAAACCATGGGACCACCCCTAAAAAATCCCTATGAGAGATTTCTCAAGCCTAGAGACAACTCTATCAATAACTAAGTGTAGAAACCTGGTAGGAAAACCTTGACTCTCCCCAACCAGGACTAAGGATGATGACAAAGTAGAACATTGTTTACCTAAAATAAATTCAACCCTTAAATTTCACAAAGGCTACCCAACACTACAACCAACAACAACCACATTTGGCTATGTCTTAGATTTGTCATGTCCATCCTAGTTTGACACTAAGCAGTGAGCAACATAATCCTGAACACTTGACGCCACATTCCTTTTCCCATTACATGCATTTTGAACACCAAAAGAATCTAACCCAACCTTAGAAGATTCCAACTTTTGGAAATATTATTTGCTAGAAGAGAAAGAAGGGCACTATCTCCAAGATTTTCTCATGATCCTCAACAATTACAATAACTTATTTCACAAGGAAACAAGAGGAGAAAAACATTGATGTGATCTAACGGATCTAGCTCCTCCAATATCCTTCCTAATGGATGGAAACAACATGAATCCTTCCTCATCGCATGATCCAATGCACTTAAAGATGCCACCCTACAAGTGATAGAGGTAGAACTCTACTATTCCTCCAACCAAATGTTAATTATTTGTTCTTCCTCCTCTTCAACTAATGGATGGTACCTTTCATCTTTAAACTCCCTATTAGAATCCCCTTCAAGATCTCCATTGTACTCTTGATCCTCTTCATATGTCTTCGCTGGACTCCCAAGCATTACCTGCTCAAACCTTATGGAAAACTTGTTTTTCCCGCTCACCATCTTCATCAAAATCTCCATTATACCTATTTTGAAAAAGCTTACATAATTTATATAATTAATATATTTATTCACTCTCTTAATCATAAACTACATATCTCTATTTTCTATCAATCTAAAAAAAATCTCTCCTATATGCATTACATATACATAAAGTAGGAAAGTATGTGTAAATACTTTTGAATGATCTTGAATGAAAGAAAAGATAATTATTATAAAGACAATCAAATTACTTCAGAAAAAGAAAGACATTTTTTTAAAAATGAAGTATTTAAACAACCAATAATTTATGATCTACAAACTATTTTATTTTGGAGAGAAGACATAACCTATAAATTTCTTATGATTGTTTTATTGATACAAATCATTAAAAAAATTAATAAAAATAAAAAACAAAACTTAAAAGTGATGTTGAAGTTCCACGTACCTAGATGAAATCCTCTTGAATGAAAAAAAAAAAAAAACTTTTGAAAGAAAGACAATAAAACTTTAAATAAATAACTAACTTATGATATCCAAACTAGTTTATTTTTTGGAGAAGACTCCACTAAATAGCCTGCAAATTGAGCATTTGCACATTGAGCATTTCAAAACCTAAGGTTTATTGATGTTTGTTTGATTGAAAGTGATGGTGAGTTCCATATAGGTGAGCGTGGGAATCCTCGTTGGAATTTATGCCTTATTATTATTGTATATGTCATATTCCCCATTACAAATGTTCTTGGACACGGCCAATGGTAAACCAACAGCATTGAATCTTTATATATATCCATATCTGTGTTTTCTTAGTCCACATTCCGCACGGTGGGCGCTCCTATAGATTTCCAGAGCTTCTTTTGCAGTTAAAGAAAATAAGAAGCAGTAATGGCAAGAGCATTCGCAACAGACAGGCTGTCTGCATTATCTAATGATTTTCTTTGCACTTGTATTATGTCAAAGATTTCTTATAGAGATGTTGTACGCTTTTCCCTTGTCTCTCTACGATGGCGATTCTTGTGGAAGAAAATACCCTTTCTCAATTTGTGGTTCGAAGATTTTGATAAACAAAAAGATGACAAGATACACATCATAATTTACAATGCCCTGCTCCACCTGAATGCTCATCTTTGCTGGTTGGACGTTCAAATCGCCTTGCATGACCCTGATAGTACCAATATGAACAACTCGATTGGCCTTGCACTTGAAAACAGGTCGAACGAATCGCTCTACAAATCTCTCGCAGAAATCCTGAGACTAGTAGGAGGATTAACAGATCTTCCATGGCGGAGGTTGGGGACTATGTTTTAAATTGTGAAAACCTCATTAGCCTACAGTTGAGACTCATCAATTTCCCCAAGATACCCACAAATTTTGGGGTTTTCCCATACCTGACAACATTTTATTGCTTCAGAATTATGAATGTGAATGATGCCATGTTTGAAAGATTTATGGACGTGTGCTCACATCTTCGAAATCTGGGGATTCACGGTTGTTTGCGGTTGAAAAACTTGAAGATACATGCTTCCAATCTCATATACCTAAATCTTGGAGCTTTAAACCCTGATATATCATTGTAGATGGCTTGCCCTCGGTTGACAGAAATCAGACTCATGGATCAGGGGCAATACCGAGGGCTTACATTACTACAAGGAATTTCAGGAGCAAAATCAGTTAAAATAATTACTCTTGAGAATTATATTACAAGCAATGCCATCGATCCAAGAATTCCTAGTATTACTATTCCTGAGGGTTTTCCTCAGCTTGAAACGTTGATAATGTATGGCCGATGTTTCCCGGTTAGTATTTTGTATACTAAAGTTAAATATTCTTAATTTGTGATGATAGGCCTAGTTCTATATCAGGCCTTGTATGCATTGTCAAGAATGGTACTTACCTTCTATCAATAGTAACATTATTTGCTTCATACAAATGGAGAACTAATGGAAACGTTTCAGTAGCTGCACTACCAAAGGGTTTTTTTGCATTCGAATTCACCTGCAGGGAGGATATCTTGGTTGTTAGAAGTAGTGGCCCATGGGTTATAGGAAAAGCATCCCTGGCTCTTAAGAAATGGTCTTCTAATCTAGACCTTTCGGACTCTATTTTTGAGAATGTCTCAGTATGGGTCAGAATTTTGGGCCTTCCCCTGGAATATTGGAATGAAGATGTCTTTTATGGCATAGAGAGCTCCTTTGGTGAGTTCCTTTCTATTGACTCCATGAAAATGGCTAGAAAGAGGTTGGTATTTGCAAGAATAGGGGTCTCTCAGTCTGCTGACCTTCCTTCATCAATCGAGATTCAATCGAAGTTGGGATCATGGTCACGGGATATTGAGTTTCAAACTTTCCCTTTTGCTTGTTTTAAATGCAGAAAATTTGGGCACTAGGCTAAGAAATGTCCTTTAAATGCCATCAAAGAAAAGGAGAAGTCAGTTGGTTCTATCAAATCTGTATCGAGAAAGAAATCAGAAGGAGAATGCCTTGAGAACAATAAAGCTTTTTCTCAAGGCACATCAAAAGAGGTTGGATGTGATAATGGAAATAAAGGTGATATTCCATAGGAACTCCAGCGTAAGGACTTTTATAATACCTTGATAACTAAGAAAAATGAAGTTAGCATAGAACAGGTGGTTGGCGAAGAAAAGCAAAGTCAATATGTTAGCCCCTTATCCCAAGAGTTGAGCCCAACTGATAAAATAGAAGGGAACCAAGGTTTGGAGGAAATTCCTATCCAAGGGTTGTCCTTGGAGTTGAACATCCCTCTTTTGCTCCCTTCCTCTGAAGGTTTTTTCCCTTCGAGTGTAGATCCCTCTACGGATCCTAATTCCTCAGAATTAGTTAAGGACTCCTTTGACATTTAGGACCAAAAGACTAAACTTTCTAGTGACATTTCAACCTTTCACTTGAATGGCATCATGGATACATTACCCTGGGAGCAAAGACTTCTAACTAATAAGGAATGGGAATCAAGTAAAGAGACAAATAGTCAAGAGGATACTGATAAAGAAGAGGTTTTATCCAAGGAAAAAAATATAAACAAACAATGGAAGACTCCTAGCGGCATCTCTACCAGATCAAAAGATAAGGTAGATTGTGGAGCAACAAAGAACTCTCATGGGAAAAAATCTACTAATGGACAAGAGAACATAACAGCTTTCAGGATATTGCGGATGGTTTCCAAAAAACCATCCTGGAGTGCCTCCACTCCCCTAGTTTTCAATGAAGATTATGTCATGGAATATTAGGGGACTTAATAATCCCCATAAGCAGGATGTCCTGCGCAATTTTGTTAGAAATCATAAGCCAGATATTCTTCTTATCCAAGAAACTAAAATGTCAAATGAAAAAGTGGAAAAGATGAAACTATTTCACTATTGTAGCATACATAGTAATAACTCAAATGGTGCTTCAGGAGGAATTGCTACTTTCTGGAATAGTCACATAATCAAAGGGGATCTGATTTTGGAAGGTACAAACCATATTGCTACTAGATTCACCCACATTAGGGATAATTTTAGCTGGATTCAATCAAATATCTATGCTCCCAATGGAAAAGGTGTTAGAAAATTCTTCTGGATGGAGTTGGCTGCCTTCCAAAGGATATTTAATGGAGAGTCTTGGGTTGTCATGGGAGACTTTAATACTCCCTTATTGAATGAAGAAAAATTTGGAGGATCTGAGATTAATGCGAAAAGTAAATAAGATCTTCAGTGCTTCATCAATAATCAGGCGCTAATTGATTTGGACTTGCAGGGAGCCTCCTATACCTAGTTGAACCGTAGAAAGGGTATGGATCTCATCTAGGTTAGGTTAGATAGAACTTTAATCTCTAATCAATTGTTCTTTAACTATTATTGTTCTCTTAAAGCCCTGTCAAGGATTGGATCTGGCCATTTCCCCATTAGTTTTGTTGCAGAGCCTTTAAAGAAAAAGAAAAATATCCCCTTCAGAGTTGAAAAATTGTGGCTTTCCCATCCTCTTTTTAAAGAAGAAATTAGGAAATGATGGAATGTTAATATCTCTAGCACTACTATGTTCAAAGTTGCCAAAAAATTAAGGGAAGTCAAATTCAATTTTTTAAAAATGGAAAAAAGAATCCTTTGGCAACATTTTTAAGATTAAAACTGATCTTCAGATGAAATTGGAAGAGATCCAAAATAAAATCTAGAAGGAAGGATATTTGAATGATACTAAGGACAAAGAGAATAAACTCCTTATTAAATTGCATGATATCATTGCAAAAGAGGACGAACTCTAGAGACAAAGATCCAGAGCCTTATGGTTATCTATTGGGGACAAAAATACTAGGTACTTTCATTTGTCGGCCTCAAAACATAGGGCGGTCAATATAATTTCTCATATTGAAGTTGATAATATTAGGTACGAGGAGGAGGAGAATATCAAAAGACATGCAGTTTCATTCTTAAAAATCTTCTTTCTCAGAATGAGGAAAATAACCAAAATGATTAGGATCATCTAATAGAAGCTATACCTAATGTGATCAACCAGGAAAATAACTCTATGTTGTCTGCTATTCCTTCTAGTGAGGAAGTTAAGAAGGCTATTTTCTCCTTTGAAGGGAGTAAATCTCTAGGTCCTGATGGGTTCCTTATGTTCTTTTTCCAATGGTTCTGGGAGATCATGGGAGAGGATGTGGTGAATGTTGTAAAATAATTTTTTGGATCTAGAAATCTCCTAAAAGAATTGAATGCCACTTTTCTAGTTCTAATTCCTAAGAAGACTAGAGCAGTGAACTTTGAGGCTTTTAGACCCATCAGTCTCTGTAACTTGATTTATAAAATCATTTCGAAGGTTTTGACATCTAGACTTTTAAATCTTTTTCCTACCATGATTTCACCTCAATAGAATGGATTTTTCCCTAGCAAACAAAACCTTAATTCAATTGTCATAGTACATGAGAATATCCATTCTTTGGCTGAATCAAAGACTGAAGGCTTTCTGTTAAAACTTGATATTTCAAAAGCCTATGATAGAGTTGATTGAAAATTCTTGTTTAAAATATTAAAGGCATTTGGGTTCTACAACAAGGTTCTTCAAATGGCCAAACAACTTGTGTCAACTTCTTCTATCTCTGTTATGGTCAATGGGTCCCCATTGACCTTCTTCCAAAGCTTCGGAGGTCTAAGACAAGTTGATCCTATCTCTCCTATTTTATTCACTATTATGGCTGAAAGTATTGGAAGAAACTTGAAAAGGCTGATTGATAATAGATCCCTTGTTGGTCTTAAACTGTCCTCAAGCAACCTGATCTGTTCTCATCAACAATTTGTTGATGATACCTTGCTCTTGGGAAAATCTACTCTTTTAGAGGGAAATATTTTGAAATCTTTATTGGATAAGTATGGGAAGGTGTCGAGCCAATTGATTAATAAACAGAAAATCTCTCTTTTATTCTTTAATACTCCTATTCATAGATAGAACAAAATTGCCAGAATCCTTAGTTGTAGAGTGGAGTCTTTACCTGCTACCTATCTTGGCTTACCCTTAAGCCTTAAACTGTCGAAATCCTTTTGGATTTTGCTGGTTGAGAGGTTCAGTCAGAAAATTTTTGGTTGGAAAGGAGCTCTGTTAAGTCAAGTAGGTAAACTTCAACTTCTCAAAGCTACTCTTCAAAAAAATTCAATTCATGCTCTGAGCCTCTTCAAAATCCTAGCCAAATATGCAGATGCTATTGAAAAGATTCAAAACAGATTTCTCTGGTCGAGTGTTGAAGAAAAAAAAAGACTGCCTTTAGTAGGATGGGATCTGGTGTGCAAACCAAAAAAGGCCAGAGGTTTAGGTCTTAGAAGAATCAGAATGGTTAACAAGATACTTATAGCTAAACAAATTTGGAGAATATTTTCGTCCTTTGGGGAATGGATTGATATCCTAGCAAGCAAATATTTAGAGAGTAATAGATCTCTTATAATTATGATGGAATCCCATCTTCTTCCCAGAGGCTCAACCTGCTAGAATAATCTGATTAATGGAAGAAAATTAGTTGAATCTGGAATGGGTTGGCAAGTTAAGAGCAAAAACCAAACAAGATTTTGGGAGGATAGATGGTTGTTTAATGAGCCGCTTATAAAAATTGATTATTTTAGCGGCTGAGCTAAGAATTGCAAAGATCTTTTTTGCTCATATGTTAAAGATTATCGTATGGACGGAAAATGGGTGGATCTGTGTCTTGTCAGTCAAGCTCTTGCTCCTATTCAGTCTTCTTTGTTAGCTGTTAGACTTTGCCCTAATCAAATGAAAGATTTTCTTGTTTGGAGTGATGAACCCTCAGGCAATTATTTTGTTTCATTTGCTTTTGTCAGGCTAACTTCTATCTAGGCTCCTCCTCCCTTCTAGTCAAAGGCTTGGTTCAAACATTTGGTCCCTAAAGTCAACATCTTTTTTTGGATCCTTCTCCAAAATAAGGTGCTCACGGTTGATAACCTCTACAAGCCTGGCTTTCAAATACCTAATAGATGTTATCTTTGCAAGATGGAGGGAGAGTCAGTGTGTCATCTATTTCTTCACTATCCTTTTGTTGCCTCGATTTGGGAAAAATAAATCTATTACTGGCAATTATCTTGGGTGTTTCCCTTGTCTATTGAAGATTTCTTCATTCATTCGACAGCCCCAATTCACAATCCTATTCTCCGAAAATTGTGGGATTTTTCTTTCCCTCATGTTGCTTGGGGTATGTGGAAAGAACAAAATAACAAAATTTATAGGGATAAAGAAGCACCGATGGATATTGTTTTTGATAAAATAATTAGATTACTGAAAGAAATTTTCAATGCTATCTCCCAAAAGGTTAGCAACTCCGAGAAAGTGGCTTACTCATCCTATGATCTTAAGGTTGCTAAGGAATGGAATTTAAATCTTGATTTGTTTTGTGCCCCTAAACAAGCTAAGAAGCATACGGAGGGTGTTTGCTGGTCTTTTCTGCCTAATGGATGGGTCAAAGCCAACTTCGATGGAGTGGCTAAAGGTAATCCTGGGGTGGCTGGTTGTGGTGGAGTTGTACCAGTGTACTTCTTTCCACGAGGGCATCCAAAAAATCAGAAAATTTTTAAATTTTGATCGCGGAAAGTTTATTCTTTGAACCAATGCAACAAGTACATTGCTTCAAAGAGGGGAAAAATGTAGACATGTCAAATTTGCATTATGCATATTCATCCACTCAATAAATAAATCAAATGCATCACATCCATTCACCTGGTAAATCGGGTTCTTATCATTTAAATTAATCAAAGCCTCACATCATAGTTTAATTAAATAAATCAAACTTTATTTAATTAAAATCTCAAAAATGCATCTTCCATCCTTTTCTGATTTAAATAAATCAAATATTTAAATCCTAAAATTCAAAATCATCTAAACACCATTAAGCTAACCTAATCATCATTAATTTAATCTAACCATGATTAAATGCTAATCTCATCCCACTTGCATTCTCTAGATATCTCCACTTGCACAAGTAAATCAATTTTATTGATTTATTTAAAAACCCTCATTTTCCCTCAACATGACAAGTCCAACATTGCATTTATTACTGTTTTTCTTGTCCCCCTCTCAAAATTTATTGCAAAATTTGAATTCAAATTCTCCCTCTCATGGGCACTCTTCCCAAATCTTGCACAACCATTGACCACTCACCACTTGACAAGTGTCTTCTTCTCATCAGAGGATCTTTAGTCCCACATTCACCATCTTGGCCAATCTCTCACCCAGAAAATCTATAAAAGAAGGTTTAATCCTCATTCATTGGATCCACAATTTTTATGCAAGGTTACTCTCTTGGTTTGAGAAATAATGTGAGTGCCTTTAAAAATCTGCAAACACTAACTTCAAACAAGGGTTAGCACCTACAAATCCCTCAAGAAACACTCCTATGAAATACCTTGCAAATGCTTTAAAAATGTAACAAAGGATGAAATAAAACTAAAAGCATTATAAAAGCAACCACAAATTACCTATTCCATAGTGGATTGGTGTCACATGTGCTAGTGACCCTTTTCTAACCCTTGATCAATAGCTAAAATGATGAAGTGCAATGGAGATGAAGAACAAGATTATTTCTCAAACCAAGAGAGTAACCTTGCATAAAAATTGTGGATCCAATGAATGAATATTAAGCCTTCTTTTATAGATTTTCTTGGTGAGAGATTGGCCAAGATGGTGAATGTGGGACTAAAGATCCTCCAATGAGAAGAAGACACTTGTCAAGTGGTGAGTGGTCAATGGTTGTGCAAGATTTGGGAAGAGTGCCCATGAGAGGGAGAATTTGAATTCAAATTTTGCAATAAATTTTGAGAGGGGAAC